>BPTQ01000003.1:260275364-260443464 GCA_019973895.1 Chrysanthemum seticuspe
CAATTTTTTTTTTTTTTTTTTTTGAAGATTTTTTTTGACTTTTTTTTTAACTGAAATTGTGTATTAAGGACTAACGGTGCAATTGTTTTTGTATTGAGGACTAACGGTGTAATTGCAAAAATCGTCCCTGTGGTTTAAAGGATTAACGTTGCAGCGGTCGTTAGCCAAAAGGGGCTAAAGTGTAACACTTAACGAAATCTAGTTAACGCCGGTTAAAGCCAGGGACCAAAATGATGAAAAAGTTTCCCCACAGGGAGGCCGCCTGCAATTAGTGAACCCTAGGGACGATTTTTGCAATCTGGGCAAACCACAGGGACGATTTTTGCAATTTACTCTAAAGATAAAGTAAAAATAAATATTCAATAAATCATGTGGGTTACTTTAAAAAGTATAATTATTAATATTCATATATATATATATATATATATATATATATATATATATATATATATATATATAAGAGGAGGCATGCCACGTCATAATGCCACTTGGCATCCCATAAAGCCACGTCATATTTTCATGTCATCATTATGCCACGTCATCATTAATCTTTTAAATTTCGGAGCTATTTTTTTCAAAAATTTATAAAGCTAGATTCGAACCCGGGTGATGAATATGTCTAACATGCTTCTTACCACTGCACCAACACATTCCTTGTAATTTTATTTGCTACTTATAATCTATAAAGGTAACTTGGAAAAACACTGAAGGAAAGAGAAAACGATAAAACACAACGCAAGACTAAAACAACATCTGCTTCTCCTAAAACAATCTCGCTACCCTTCCCAAAACCCTAAAACAACTTCTGCTTCTCTTGCTAATCATAATATCAGGACGATAAACATGTACATATAATTTTTTTTCACAGACTCATGAAGCTAGAAGCATCAGTTGAAGATGAAGCTTAATACAACCAGTCAGGTATGATGGTTATCTCTGAACCATAATTTACAATCAATCGGGGTGTAACAAACCTTATTGTGTCTGCCACTTACCCTTTCTTCATGATCTATCTTGTCCATATATGTGAGAATACCTTTACTTGCAATGGATTGCGTTAGCATCAAACTGAATTGGATGACTTGCAGAGCTCTTGCATTATTTTGTCTTCCACTCCCAAGAGTTTTAGGTCCCATGCTTAAAATATGTAATCTTACCAGGTAGTAGGCTTACGAGTCCTTTGTTTTATTCCGGGTTATATTATTTCAGAGAGATATTGGAGTGTTTCTGATTGTAAACATACATAGGGTATATGAACGAATGCTCAAGTAGATGCGAGTTAGTAACTTTAAAGAACCATGCTTTTGTGGGTAGAGAACAATTTTTGTTTGTTTGTGTGGGTACTTTTCTTTCAAATTCATCATTTTTTTGAGTATTTTGCAAGACATTGCTGGGATGGGATCTGACCTTTTTGGCTCGTACGCCGAATCATCTTGTGCTGCACTTGTTGTTGCTTCCATTCCTTCTTTTGGGATTGAGCATGACTTCACTGCAATGTGTTATCCGTTGCTTGTGAGCTCTGTCGGAATCCTTGTGTGCTTGATAACCACCCTATTTGCAACCGATTTCTTTGAGATCAAGGTTGTTGATGAAATCCAAACAGCATTGAAGAAGCAGCTTATTATCTCCACTATTCTCATGACAATCGGTGTTGCAATTGTTAGTTTCATTGCGCTGCCAACTTCCTTCACAATATTTAATTTTGGAGCTTAGAAGGTCGTGTACAATTGGTAAGTAGTAGTTTGTTGTTGGCGGACTTTATATATAAACAATCAGATGCTTACATGACAGTTACATAATAATATTGTGGATTTATGTATGCAGGCAACTTTTCTTGTGTGTATGTGTCGGTCTTTGGGCTGGACTTATCATTGGTTTTGTGACCGAGTACTATACCTAGCAACGCTTACAGGTATGTCATGTTACATTTTATAATTACGTTTTCTTATTTTTGTTTGGAAAGCAAATAGTGTCAAGTATGATACTTTTTAAAAACATTTGCCCAAAGATCAATCAATAAGACACTAGCAATCTGCTTGTATATAATGCTTATTAGATAAAGAAGATTATACCAAAAGTTTCTTTTAGAGGGAATTTTGAATGAACATAGATTTAAACATTACATAATAAAATCATAAATCACATTCACTTCAGAGATTGGTGAAGTTGATTTTGGTCTGCAAAGTTTTCATTCTCCAATTGCTGTCATTACTTAGGGATTGTTTAGGTATTCTGAATTTTAGCCAATAACTCTTCGTTTAACTATACGCAAACCTAATGTTGCACCTTTTGAGGTAAGTGAATAGTTATAATGAAGTTTGTCTTCAACATATGCAGGACGAAGACTTAAAAAGCTTCAGGCAGTGGGGAAGCAAAGCACCTGGACACCCTGAAAACTTTGTAACACCAGGAATTGAACTCAAAACTGGTAGATTATCTTCATTTTCTAGCTACGAACAGATATTCCTTTTAATCTTTTCATTTTTCACAAGTGGAAAATTGTCTTTTGTTTATTAATGCATTTCTAATAACTTCACTAAACAATATACAAGTCTGGCATTTGGATTTGCTACCAATAGCTTATACTTGAGGTGGAAATTTCAACCCATTTATATGGAGAAGGGTGATTCTGGGTAGTAAGTTTAATATGGGTGAATTGGATAAAATATAAAATAGCTAACTCGAAACAAGGTAGAACAAGGAAGTTTCCGATTGTGTAATACATCCTAAACAGTTCTATTTAAAAGAAATAGTATTTATGTTACGAATATAGTTCTTTTTCTTCATATCTGATGCACAATTATTTATCCTGGGGCAGGGGTATGATCTGTCTACATTTTACCTCCCCCATACCCCGCTTCGGCGGGATTGGGTATGTTGTTTGTTGTTGGTGTTGATGCACAATTATTTACAAAGTTCAAAAATTGGGTAATTACGTTTTGGCAAGTTGGCACAGCCGGATCCGTTTGCTCCGCATCACCTCTTGACACCTTTAGATCACAGAAGAAGTTCCAACAACTTAATTCAGAAATTAATTTTTATCTGTAATCATGTAGGACCCCTTGGTCAAGATATAATTAATGCTTGTTGGTTTAGCCCTTGTGGAGAAGCATCTAGGATCACTACACGTAAACAACCATAACATTCTATTTCCATGTTTATGTTATTTGTTTCATTTTTTTCGACTTATCTTCCTTGTCCTGATTCTTATATTTAAACTAGGTATGTTATACTTGGTGACGGGTGCCAAATGGAAGGGGTCTCCAATGAAGCTTGTTCGCTTGCTGCACACTGGGGGCTCGACAAGCTAATAGCATTTATGATGACAACCATGTCTCCATTGATGGAGACACATATATTGCATTCACTGAGAATGTTGATAGACAGTTTGAGGGGTTAGGGTGGCATGTTATTTGGGTGAAGAATGGTAACTCTGGTTATAATGAAATCTGTGAGGCAATTAAGGTAGCAAAGTCTGTTACAGATAGACCAACTTTAATCAGGGTATTCTTTTTTAAAGTTAAATATACTATTGGGTAGAGGTTACAATTTTGAATCATTTATGAGTAAACGGGTCGATTTGGCTCCTACTTTGCCTATTTTGAGTCAAGTGGACAGCTATTATAATGGAAATGATATTGCAATGGCAGAGCTGCTAAGAAATGAGAGACTGTGGTTTAATAAATATTATTCAGGTTACGAAGATACAAAGTACCGAATGCCAAGCTCAGTTGATTGTATAATCGATCATTCGGAGTTTGATCTTGATAGGATCCAACTTGCTAGCCTGGTTGGTAATTCTGAGAATGATCGTGTATTGTGGGACTTTTCACCCTGAAAGAAATGGTATGCGTGTCTCTTGATTCATCTTCTCTCTCAATTAAGATGCAAGATTGGTGAACTACTTGAACCTTCTGAAGAAAGGGCTTTCGAGAAACCAGCAGGTTACCGTTACGCTTTCTCTTTTGTTCTCTATTATGTGTTACTCCCTTTATAGCAATAGTTGACTTGGCATAAAGCTTAGCAACAATATTTTACTGTCAAACATTTTAAATACTGGCCCATAACCGAAACCAATACCATTAGTACATTGATATGCCTACTTTTATGACGTCACCAGATGAGGTTTGTTGCTCAACTCACCTGAAGCATCCGGTATCAATGATATATAATCCCATATGATTTCCACCAGGTAATGACTTGTCTATTGTTGTTTGCAATTTATTGTGATTTTTACCAATATTATTGTTTCATGGTCCAATTAAAGCTTATTACAAATTTCGATTCAAAGATTATTTATATCTATAAAGTAACTAATAACATAATTATTTCACAGTTACACATGAACCATTTTTGTAATACAGGTTCGAAACAAAATAAAAAAGATGGAGCGTTCGAGAAGAAATTAAAAAACCATTAAGGAAAGGTTATGGAAAAACAGTGAGGTATATGTTAGTAGCAGGTTATGATGATAAGTACTTACATGTATCTGCAAGCTATGGACTTTGGAACGGCAGCGGTTGATCTTGCAGGTGTTGTCATTGAAGATATGCCCGCATCGTATTCTGAAACTGTTCCGCATCACACACATGAAAGCAGTTGCCAATACTAACAGTTATAAAACAAAACTGAACTGTAAATTGTCAGCTGACATATGTGACTTACTTATCTGTAAATTGGTATATGGATGCTAATTTTTGTTTGGATTTCAGTTAAGATATGCCAAATAGCTTCTGTCGTTCCATCCGAAATCCACAAGCTGCCGCGTCCTGCAAGGAAAATTAATACATACATTTGATTTTCTAGGTTCACACTATGTTACATTTGTTACCATTAACGTTTCACCTATCAGTTCGCAGCGAGAGAATTGCGGATAGCATCTCCAGTTCGGATACAGAATATCCTTAACAATTGTCGTCTGGTGAGTTGTTTGTATCATCTTCAGCGTTTATATCATGTACTTATATGTATCTTTAACCTGCCATTATATCCAATCGAAGAGCGACCATAGCTTGAAATTGATTATGTTATGAATGATTCTCATTCACAGCAGTTTGGTTATAGTAAGTGGTTGATTTTGTTACAACATTGTTAACAGCATTTGTACTTGATTTCATTTCTTATAACATCCACATTGAACTGCTTTTGACTTTTCATCTAGCTCACTTCCAAACAGCCCAAAGTGAACCTGGCCCTCGACTGCACACCCTGTTCGTCCTAGGCGTTTGACAGGTGGTAAGTCACGTGTCTAGATGTATCATCAGTGATGGAACCTGTTATTCATGTCCGTATCTTTTATATATACTCTAAATCTTGCAGGACCACCATCAGATTATAAATTCATGGGTGACTGTACGTGTGTCTGTTCTCATTGTCACGCCAGATTTTGGTTTGCAGAAAGATTAAGTCACTCTTACAGTTGCGGGATTGATTTTACATTCACTGTTTTGACTACGTGGTTCTGGCCGATTTATAAAACCTCTGATCTTTGCCTGCCTTCAGAGATGGTGAAATGTGTCAAAGTGTTTAAGGAGTTCTACCATACAAAAATCAAACACAGAAAGCTCACATGGATCTATTCTCTAGGGACGTGCAATGTGAACAGTAAATTTGCTCAGAAAACTATTGAGCTGGTTTTAACAACCTACTAGGCAGCAGCTCAATCTTGGTGTTGGTGCTTATCGTACTAATGAACTTCAACCATATGTGCTTAAAGTTGCCAAAAAGGTAAACGTAAATCTCCCTTAACTGAAATTGATATTTACTTGTGCATTTTGTTATAATGGGCATAAAAATCTTATGCTTTAAAGGGGAGAGAAAAAAGAGGTATTTGTTGATGCTCGAACAAGATTATTGACAGGAACTACTATGGATTGCTATGAATTTCTTACATTTGGTCTGAATTTGCAGTTGTAACATGGAAATCATTGCCTAATATTGTTAAATCTGTTCTATACTTGATTTGCTTATGACCCAAATACAGATTGGTTACAAGGCAAGTTTGCTTTCTTTAAAATAGTTCAAACTTTTCTATTTACCTTTTCATACAACTGATGTTTACATCTATAGGCAAATGGCGACGAGCACAAATACTGATCCACTATCAAAACATGCTGACAAAATGATAGCTCTACAACAAGAAACGTGTTATTTTGCAGATCTTAAATCAACCGAAACCAATCAGGAAATTGAAGTCAGAATGTATCGAAAATGGACAGCTATGCGAGCTCTGAGCCTTACTCTGACAGCTTTTTGTTGCATCATGTCCCTATGAAATGAGTTGCAAAGTCAGGTGTGGGCCAAATAAGAACCTATATACGAGTCAATGTTTGACTTTTAAGTGCCAGAAAATTTACTTTTTAATGCTGGTAATATTGTATGTATGTAGGAAAGCAGTACTATAATGAGCCTTGCATATACACTATAAAAGGAAGGGATCACTGCATTTCGTTTTGATTTTGCGGGAAATGGGTAAGTTTCGACAGATTATTCTCATACTTTGAATTGTTTACGCTGCAAGTTAAATCACATACTAACATATAGAAACTCTATCGACACTTATCTGGAAAAGCAAAACGTCCTTTGTCCCAGGTTCACGAAGGCCAGTGGTATGATTTAAACGATGCTATGGTTGGATCTCAGTTGACTTCTACTAACCTTACTATCGCTGAGCCAGTTTCTGTTAGTAAAAGACGTTGTCTTGATCTAAACGAATTTCCAGCTAATACTTTAGATGTGATAAGGGCAAGACAAAAATTATCGATGAATGCCACCAGGATGATGGTGTGGTTAGATTGTAGCCGAGCCCGTCTGCTGATGTTAGTGAATTTAGAACTAATATTCTGAATACTGATAAGGGAAAGAGTAAAGTAGTCGATAGCTGCCACGATGTTTGGGGTCTGCTCTCTTTGAGGTTACCAGGTACTTGATACACTATTCGAATTATCTTTTGGTCATCATACTGCATTTTTAGTCCTTATTTGATATATGTTAATTAAAATGGTCTGTTGTGGATGATTTCAGTAGAATGAGTATCGAGAGCTGAAACAGCTAACGACGACAGTGTGGGAGAGTACATCATAGGTACATGTGCAGACCATGCTTATGATATTGTTTAAGTTCCTGCAACCGGAAGTAGGCACTCATGTGCCTTTTGTTTTGTTTATTGCATCTGACATTGATCTGTTACAGATACAGATGCGACCGCTGTTTCTACTGGTCCCCAGGTCCCTCCAAGTGTAGGTTAGTAATCAAGTTGAATCACTTTTGTTCCCTTTTACTCAAATACTTTAGTTACTAAGTTAATTTGGTACTACAAGGGTCATAGAATTTTTAATATGATTTACCAAGTGTTATGCACTTAAGTGAGCCATAAACTGAAGTTGATAAGCTTATAAGGTCTAAAAAGTCAACTTACGGGTTTTTCAAAATTCAAATAAGCCTATAAGCTAAGAAAAAAGCTAATCCAGACACTCCCTAAGTTCGAGTGTTTATCCCATAGTTTTTCATACAATTTCAATTGCGTTTCAAAGACATGTTATTTCTCAGTGAGCATTATCTATATTTTGCAGAATCAAACGATACAAATTTGCTTGGTAAAGAATTAACAGCTAATGACAGAATGTGTAACTATATCACATATGTCAAGAATGTGCTTCATGTGCCTTTAAATGATTATTCTAGACTCTCTAGATGCAGGTAAATACATTAAGATGCTTTACTATTATGATCTTCATCAGTTTCAAAGCCTTCTAATATATCATATAGTGAATAAACTTTGCGTTTGGAAGATGATGCCTGCACAGTTCAGGATCAAGAATCTATTTTGTATACACTTAAAGTGTAGACACTGGACGCTAGGCGGCTGTGTGGATAGCCAGGTATTTCATATGGAGGAATATAAATTGTCGTGTTTTTGGATAAAAGGTATAGTCGATTGAAAACATTTTTCTACAGATTAAGGAGTTACAAATGTATCAAAAGGAGGTCGCCGAAGAGTCATTTATTATGGGAGAAGTCGCTGATGTGCCCTGTCTGTGTGGTGATTCTTCTCGAACGAGTGGAGTCACAGATGTGTGGCTCAGTCAAATTTGTGTAGCGCTGGAGTTAGTACAGGTTGAATAGGTTCACACATCAGAAGAGAAGTTTTCAAGAATCAACATGAGCTGAACTTAGTTTGATATATTATCCAAATAGCTTGACTTCTTTATTTTGCCACCTATGAAAGAACTTTAGATTTTAAACTTATGTCAATTTAAAAATGACCCTTTACAAATTTTATAAATGAGACATTTGCTTCTGTTCCTGTTCTCTCAAATATCGCATTGCCTTCATTCTTAATTTTTGGTTATCTGAATGAACATGTATTATAATATATGCAAACAACACTAAACAGATGTACAAGCTACTCGAAGTAAATGGTTGAAATGACATATTAACGAATCGATTAAGGAAACTTTTGATGTTGGCCAATAAATTTTTGTGTATAAGAGCATAGATTTAGGGGCTTTGTGTTTGTGTGCAATAATCGTTATATAACTTATAAGTACTACTCGATATTCATAAGGTAATGCATTCAATATAAAAATTGGTATCTTTATATCTTATTTTTCGTTAACTAATTCCAATGATATTAATAAGTCACGACCATGGACGTAAACTTAAGTTTTTTTAACGATATTTATAAGGCTTGCTTACCCATCGAACGAGATATGCTTTGATACTTTTTTCTTTCATACCACTTTGAAACTTTTTTTTCTCTCATAGTCGATAACCGTTTAATTTTTTTCGTTCTTAATGCATTAAATAAAAAATTTGGTACGTTTATATCTAATTTTTCGTTAACTTATTTTTCCAAAACGACAATTATAAATGGCATATTAACGAATCGATTATAGAAACTTTTGATGTTGGCCAAGCAATTGTTGTGTATAGTGAAGAGCATAGATTTAGAGGCTTTGTGTTTGTGTGCAATTATATAACTTATAAGTAGTACTCGATATTCATAAGTTAATGCATTCAATATAAAAATTGGTACCTTTATATCTAATTTATTGTTAACTAATTTATTCCAAAGATATTCATAAGTCTGGACCAATGGATGTAACCTTAAGATTTTTAATGATATTCATAAGGCTTGCTCATCCAACGAATAGGCTATGATTTGATACTTTGTTCATGCGTACCGCTTTAAAACTTTTTTTCATCTCTTATTCGATAACCATTTATTTCTTTTCATTCGTAATGAATTAAATAAAAATTTGGTAAAGTTTATATCTTTATTTTCGTTAACTAATTTTTCCAAAACACCAAACCAACTAATTTAACAATCAGAAAAAAAACAATACATAATGATAAAAATTACTAATAACAAAAAACAAAAAACTTTAAAAAAAAAGGGTCAAACAATTTCCATGTACGTCAATCATTAAAAAAACAAAAAAAAACAACTCATGTTTTTAAAAATCAAAAAATCGCTAAATAACACCATCAAAACAAAAAAATACAACTAAACATAAATAAATATATTTTAAACAATAAAAAAAGAACATCATACTTAAGTAACAATTTTCCATCAACCAACACCATCACAAATAAAATTAGAAATAGAGGCATTTTTTTTAATAAATGTGGGATTAGGTTGACCCAAAAAACTTCACTGCTTCAAAGAATACAGTTAGCTTAATATTGCATATTTAATGAATTTATAGAAGGTGTTTGGGATTGCTTATTTTTTTTTCAGCTTATACCAATAAGTATTGTTTAGATTTTCTTATTTAGTAATACTAAAGAATAGTTTTAGGATGTCCTAACTTGCTCATGAAAATCTACTTATTCTTCCCAAATTGAGCATATAAGCAGAAACATTTTGGATGATTAAGATTTCAGACACTTCAAACTGATTACCTGCCTAAAATAATCAGATAAGCCGAAAAACCAATCCCGAAACCCTATAAGCATAGAGCTAAGTATTTTACTCTTAACTAAGCACTTAAAATATAAGGAGGTTGGTATTCTTATTTATACGCAGAGAAACACTCTAAAATAAGTAAATCTTAACCACCAACGCGCTCTCATTATCATGTATCATCTACTAGAAAAATATAAGATTAGGAACTAATCAATGGGTAGTTTTGTAGATAAAAATAAAGGTGCGAACCCTAATTCAAAAGGTTTAAATTTCACCATTGTAAGATCGATTTCAAATCATTTCACTGGTTTGTTTTCCCTTTACGATCATCCTACTACTTCTGATTTTAAGTTCGTTGTTGCAGTTCCTTGAAAGTACGCCAGTTATAAGATTGGATCATAGAATCAATAGGTAGACTGGATGAATATATAGATTAATAGCATCTTATTTGAAATTTTGAATTGTATGTGTAGCAGTCTTAACTTTTGAACGGTATACGAACATCTTTTTGTATATCTTTAGTTTTTATATCCGTATATTAGGCAAAATATGATCGGATACACATATACAGCTATACAACTTCAAGAGTTTAGTCAAATTGGAGGAATTTCCAGGTATTAATTCTGAATCAGCACATGAACGAAAGTAAATAAAAACAGATAAAATTATATTTAGTGCAAGGCATATGGCACATTCTCTTATATATGACGTGTGATTTCCAAAAGGAAATTATTAACGATAGTTGTTAGTGGTTAAGCTTCATGCCTTGCAAGAATGAGTACTTTGTGAAAACACGCGACATTGTTTTTAAATGCTTAACTAATGGGCAATGTTTTAACAGCTATTAAAACCAAAGGTTTGGTAATGAAATCATCACAAGAATGAGTACTTTGTGAAAACACTTAACTAAAGTGATCTTGTTTCGTATCCGTTTCATCAAACAAAATTATGAGAAAGAGATTATGAAACATGTATTTGAGATATATTTAAGGGCTCGAGATTAATAATCATAAGATACAAATATAATAAGTTATCGAATAACCATTTTTTTTTGTGTTCATTATTCACTATATAAGTGTATTATAAAATTTATTCTCATGCCTTTGCCTTTGCCTTTGCCCGTAAGGAAAGTAAATTATGTAGATAAAAACTAATAAAAAAATTAACTTATATATATATATATATATATATATATATATATATATATATATATATATATATATATATATATACACACACACTAGATGTCGAAGCCCGTCCGATGGGCGGGCATGACTTATGATTATCGTTGAAAAAAGTAAGTTAACAAAAAAAGATATAAACATAATAAATCAAAAACAATATCTAAAGAAAAAAAAATACAATAACTTACATTTATAGTCTTCAATCTAATTTTGTCAGTGTGAACCTAATTAAAGATAATATATTAGTAAGCTTAATCGATGAAATCAAAAACACGATCAAGTAATAAAAAAACAAAAAAAGGTTCATATTCTCGCTCTAAATCCCCTTGTGTACAAACCCTCACAATGATTATATTTTTTTAGTCAGTTAAGCACATAAAGACATGAAATTTACTTGCCTCTTTGGGGATTTTAGTGTGAGGTATCACATTCATAAACTGAGCGCCAGGGGAATTTGGTAATTTTGGCACCCGTTGAATCAGCAGATGCATGTACCATTTGAACATCCTGATACACAGTATTTATAGCTTGGATCATGTATAGCGAATATTCCAAGAAATATATCAAATATTGGTACAGAAGCAAATCTTTGTTGATAAGTATAATTTAAATGATCACTTACATGTTCCGTGTAAAAATAGCATAAGCATAAAACGATCGTGTACCTCGATTAATAGGATTATTTGATCTATTAATGGCATCAACGGCTTCTGAAGTATCTGTTGTAATAATGGCAAATTGCAAGAACCTAATATACCTTAAAATGGATCCATTGGTATATTCAACTGACCTTCCATATGCGTAGCCGAAAGGAAGCCATCACAGTAAGAATTAGCATGCTCAAATACGTATTTAAAAGCAATATATGTTTGAGCCACCAGTGAACAACTCCTATTGGTTCAAAGTGTTTTGTACTACAGTTGTGGTTGGACCTATGATCGTTGGTCTGTAATATAAGTGTGCTTAATTAAAAATAATAAATTATTTTTTAAGAGATTAAAAATAATAACTAAATAGACCAGAATCTTATCTTCTGATAATTGGCAAACTAATCACCTGCTGTACCCTACTAATTCCTACCTAGAAGGTGAATGAATCAAGCTGAACTCTATTGACTATTGTAAATTTGTTATAAAAAAATTATAAAGTAGTAAACAAATGAAACGTTATAGTAACCACTGATGAACCACTGTGGAAAAGCTTTTATGTAACATGAAGCTTCCATGGAATCGCTCCACCGGTACCAATGCAAGGTTGTTTATATGTTGTTTCGATCCAATACCTGTTTACTAACAATGGGGAAAAAAATAATTAACTGCAGGCTAAGCTTTAATGATAAGCTATCTAATATGACCAGGCTAAGCTTTAATGATAAGCTATCTAATATGACTATCCATGTAGATGTTGGTGGCTCACCGCATTTAAAATATTAGGGACTCGAGACTCTTTCATTGCATCTGTAGTATTACGTAGAGGAGGTTGCATAATGTGTTGAAAAAGCCCAAAATTAATGCTAAAACATGTATAAATATGATACCATGCATATATTACTTTTACAGATAAGGGAAATATAAGACTACTTTAGCATTCTAAAGTTATGAAGGAATACACGCCCGTCTTTGTTTGGTTCCAAAAGCATAAATTGGGCTTGGAGATAAACAATTCATTCTATGTCAAGTCCTTTGATAGTGACTGAAATTAACCAAAATATCACATCCACTGATTGCTTACTCAAACCACTTAAAGGCCCGTGTTTTAAGTCATAGCATATTGATATATTATCATTTGAGCAAGACTAAGAAGACAATACCTTAAGTGCATCACGTTTGATTGGAGAAGCATGAAGATACGATTTCACCAATTTAAAAATTAAAATAATCAAGAGGATAGGATGGCTTTCACTCGACAACCATGGATAAGCTGTAGCAACAATCACAAATACGTAGTCCATCACTATGTATACATTATTTGTATCTTCACATGCATCGTAAAAGTGGATCAGATGCTTATGACCTGAAAGAGCTCTCAATATTTTCACTTCTCTACGCACATCCTTGATTGCAATTGCAGTTGTCATCTATGTAAATATGTTGTATATAATAAAACTATACCATGACTATCCAAAAGCAACATATTAAAAATCACTGATATAGAACTTCTTTTAGTTAACAGCTATGTTACTTGATGCTTAGTGATATTAAATAGTATTGCACTCTTGCAGTAGTTTCACCTAAAATCAGTAACAAAGAAAACCCATTAACTCAATAGGCCTACTGAAATCAACAACGTAGTTTGAGTTCGAGGATGGTGGATTTTGTATTACCTTTTATTTAAAACTCAACGCTTCATTCTCAGGGTCTTCTAAACTCTTCCGAAACCATTTTATACAAATTTTCAGCCTCTTCAAATTATCGGAAAGATAACCCATCATTGCCTGAAATACAGAAGAAGATGACTAATACACAGTTAAAAAACATTATAGTACCACAAATGAATGGTACAGTGAAGCGAACGTAATGAGTAACCGTTTTTAGAGAATTAGTGACTCTGGCAACATGTAAGATGTATTTTTTCTTTGGATAAGGCGGTAATAGCCAATGGTTTTTGTACCTTCAAGAAGTTTTTGAAGGTATCATTTGTTGTTGATGTACCTGGTGTCCATATTAGTATGTTTTCATCTTTCATAGGTAAAGACGAAATGGCAAACACCACAAAATTGCTTATTCGTATCTGTCCTGAAAAAAGCAACCACATACACCCTCAAAACTTCATGTCTACCTATCAAAACGCAATCAGCAGCAAATAAGCACTTTAATAAGCAACCCCAAAACCCTCATTCGAACTTGCTTACTTGAAAAACAAACTTCAATTGTTGCTAAATTGGCCAAATGCTTCATAACTGACTGTTACTTGTGAGCAATTAAAAAGACTTATATTCATGTCCAGCCATTTAGCTTGCTTAAGCTATCTTGGCATCGATAACGTGTTTGAGATTTCCAAGTAATTAATGTATTTAAACTTAATCTAACCTTGACACACGACCTGGAAGAAACGTCTATTACATTGTACTATACATACACAAACATTAGAAATACATAAAGAAATTGTGTCAGTTCATATGAAAAATGTCGACTACACTATACTAAAGTTGAACTACAATGCATTGTAGCACCAACTTTACCGTTAGTAACAGGTGTCGGCGGTGTGAAAGGCGATATCTGTGAGATGTCCAATGTCCTATACTTCAATTCCTTAACAATATCTTCTTTTTGTGGCTGCTTCCAGTATTTCTTCTCAACTTGCTTATTCAAATATCCACTAATCAAATTGTACTGCAAATCCCTTGTTTGGCTACCATCTTTCAAGAGCTACATATTTCATGAAAAGTTAAAAGAGTGGGAGTCACGAACAGTAGAAAGAGAATTGTTACAGGAGCTATCTATTTTGGAAATGATGTTCTGGTTATGATTAGAAATAGCAAACATGATGATTCATTGGTTTGTTTAGTTTTACATTCTTGAATCAGTCGATGCATGATCTTACGTTGGCTTTGAACTTATCCAGATATCTGTTAGTAGAAATCCGACAAAGTGCCATCAAGGGGTGTTTGTGTATGGTTTTATACAAACCGAAACATGATAAAAAAAAATACTATAGAAGATAAGTTCGGCTGTACATTGTTAGCCATCTGAGGGTTAGGCAAATGACAAGTAATTAAAAGAAGGGGCAATCTTACTTTACAATTGTTACAATCTGACTTAATGTAGCCATAACTGCAACCCTTAATAGGAAATGATAAATGTCGCCTAGAAAATCACAAAAAAAAAAAAAAAAAGCAGAGGGGGTGATGCATACCTGACATAGAGCTCTGTTTGAGTAAGTGTTTTCTGCAACCTGCAAAAAGGAAATTAGCATAAGTTCTCCAAACATTATGGTATATTACTTTAACTATGCTATATGAACCATTGATTTTTATCTGTTATCACCTATAACATAATCTATGCTACTTTATGTATATCTGCAATTATGAGCGATCTTAATGATATATGGAGTAAAATTTAAAATTATGCCAACCTGATTCACAAATTGCTTAACAGCCCATCCTCCTTCCTCCCCTCACATTGTTGCTAGACCATCTACGTGAATCAAAGTTGCTAGACCATCTACCTGAATCAAGCAGTAGGCTTTTTCTTTACAACCCAAGAGAATGAAAAAGAAATTATACCAATAAAATCAATTCGAAGGATGAGTAAGGAGCATACCTTCTGGTCAAGAAGCGGCTCGATACATTTTTCAGTCATATATCCCTATGATAAGACTGATATGCCTGAAAAACCGTAAACGCTGGATCAAACTTTATCATATATTCATTTCGTCATGCATTTTAGTAGGCAGGAGCAGAAGGTGCAGTGCTAGTACTACCCAACCCCATCTTCTGTCCCAAGAGTGCAAGCTGATCAACAAAATCACCTCCTGTCAGAATCTCTGTTGATCCGTAGATTATATGCTTAGCTGGATGCTGACGTTGTGCAAGATGTTGCAAGCTTACATACTCCACATAGTTTCCACCACTAATCATAAACACAATCGCTTCTTTGAATGGTCCATTCATATGACTACTGCTTGCACCAGACTTTGGAGCACAAGGGTCAAACATGAGATAAGATTTGATCTCGGGATTTGGCTTTCCTTCCATCAGGGCTTCAACTATCCTTGCCATTGCCAATTGATGATCAACAGATAACAAATTCTTCACACCTGTAGTTACTGCACTGATAGATTGACCATAAAGCTTCTTATCCCAATCAACAATGTTGCTTCTGCTTGCAGAGTTTGCTGATGGTAACGAAACATTTAATGACTTGATCTTTTTAACATACTGAAATTCACTGGTATCCACCTCGGCTTCTCTTACGCTCAGTTCTCGAGTTGAAATGGAAGAGGAAAGTAAAGGAAACGGAAAGTTTTTTGTGTTCTTGAGTCTTTTTTAAAGGAGGAAAGGGAAATGGAAAGGAAATAGGGAGGAAGATTTGTTAAGTAAATCTTCCTCCCACTTTTGGGAGGAAAGGGAAAGGAAACGGAATCATATGTTGTATAAAGACTAATATACCCTTTTTAAAACATTTGACATTAACAATTAAAGGGCATATATGTAATTTGACCAAGTTATTTTCCTTTTCCTCTCACTCAAGAACATGATTTTGATTACTTTCCTTTTCCTTTCCTCTATCTCAAGAACATAACAACTAACACTTACTTTCCTTTTCCCTTTCTTTTCCCTTTCCTATTCTTTTCCATTTCCCTTCCTTAAAAACTCGAGAACTGAGCGTTAATGCAGATTCAACTACTTCAACTTCTGACTGAGGGATGGTTTCGGTTGAAATAAGAAACATGATAGCAAAAATCGAAGCTTATCCATTTTAGTACCCTTCCCTTTAAGCACAGCAAGAAGTTCACCGTGGTTAATGCCACCTCTTGCCTTCATCTCATACTCCTTTTTCACATAGGAATTAAGAGACCGCTCCTTGATCTCTCTAAGCAATGCGGTTGTAATGTTCATGTGTTTATCGATCATTTTCTTATGCTCAGTCAACTCAGGTAATGAATTCACAACATTCATTAAATGCCTTGTGTTGCCGATTAGCTCTGTTCCATCAAATTCTGCTCCATCACCCCCTAACAACCCAATGCTACAAATGACAACCTTACTAATCAGTACATAATTACAATTCAATATAAACATATGAAAGGGATAAAAAAGACATTATTTTGAAGGTTAAGTAAACATGCAGTTAGAGGTTGTTTGGAATTGCTTTCTTACTTGCTTATCTGCTTATTGTGCTTTGCAATCTCTAGTCATGTAATCAAACTCACATGAATATTTTAGATCTTTCAGATATAAAACTTTAAATCAAATGAGTACAACTACAAACCGTACATTCAAATAGAAGCTCACATATAAATCAGACTTAAGCAAGGCATCTCAGCGTATGTTAATCTACCTGATGGTCAATATCACATTAACACAAAAATTATGGTTGGTAATGGAAATCTGCGGACCATGGCTGTTGATAAAATAAAAGCATATTGTGGAGAAAAAGTTCGAAGTTTTAATGGAGCATCAACCTTTGTGAATGAACTTATAGTTGGGGTACCTGATGATCGACAGTTGATAGGTTTGATAAATAGTCCGTGTGGTAAGTGATCGTATAACGACATTGGCCCTTCCGCCTTAACTGTGTTATCCGCATAATTGACTGCCCCTTTATACGGCGGCTTGACTCCTTCCGCCACCTTCACATTCGTCACTCTAATCTATCACGTGCACTGGATTCGACGCAACTACATCTACATGTATCCCCAAACCATGTTTCATCACACCTTCTGCTAACATTGTTTCGTTGATCTGATCATACGATGCAAGCTGGGAAGCTGTCACAATCCTTGGCCAGTGTACGGTTAAAGATGAGACTCTCCATAGGTCGGTGACAACCCCTTGCTTCACCATCCTGGTGATATCATCTGCTACATATTTGTAGTTCCTTCGTTCATCCATACATGCGTCAGTTATTTTGTGTCTATAACTTACAAAGCAATCTGGTATGTCTAAAGTCAAATTTATTGAACCATACAACTAATCAAGAGACATAATTATCTATACTCACCACGTATATGTCTTTCTTTTGCGGGGCGTTCAACGTGGGTAGTCGCGTTGAAAATAATTATATCCAATCCCTATACAATTGAAATCAAGTTAAATAAATTAACGCTAACCAAATTTCATACGTTGTCTCAAATTCTAAACTGAATTCCAAAGAAAATATTTTCATACCTTGTAGTCACTACTAACTTTGGCTAAGTTAACAGTGGTACTATTCTTAATCGCGTGTACGGATAAAGATGAGACTCTCCATAGGCTGGTGACACCCCGTTGCTTCACCATCTTGGTGATACCATCTACTACGTATTTGTAGTTCCTTTGTTCATCCATACATGCGTCATTTATTTTGGGTCTATAACTTACGAAGCAATCTGGTATGTCTTACAACTAATCAAGAGGCAGAATTATCTATACTCACCATGTATATGTCTTTCTTTCCAGGGCTTTCAACATGGGTAGTCTCGTTGAGAATATTTATATCCAATTCCTATATAGTTGAAATCAAATTAAATTAATTAACGCCAACCAAATTTCTTATGTTGTCTCAAATTCTAAACTAAATTCCAATGAAAATATTTTCATACCTTGTAGTCACTACTAACTTTGGATAAGTTAACAATGGTGCTATTCTAAAATGCAACGATAGCTTTGCGTGGTCTCTTGAGTTCTCGTTCTTCCAGTTTCTTTTCCTTGCTTGCTGACAAAAATCATCTACTGAGTAGCCAAAGTTTCAGTTCCAGCCCGCTTCATTGACACAATAAACACCATATGTCATCGATGCCCACGATTTACCTAAAAAACTAAAAGCGCAAGTTAATGAATAATACATGTATATCCGAATAAAATATTTTTAACATCAAATTATAAGGAAAAAAAAAATAACTTTATGCAGAATACGAATGAGCAAAGAGGTTTTTTGTGTGTTTGTAATTGTAAACGTGAATTTTCATAATGAGATGGATTAGGTTAAAGTTTATAATTAAGGAATGGATATGTGCTATATAATTTTTTTTACATAAATACATTCCTTTTTAAATTAATAAAAATTGTCAATAATTACTTGTGTAGGTTTACATATTTGGTTTTGCAAGATATAATCAAAAAATATGTTGGTCTAGTGGTTATCATGCTTGTTAATGATAGAAACACCTTAGGTTCAATCCTTGCAAGTGGCAAAATTTCTTAAAAAATCCGAATTTTTTAGTAAAATTAATTATTCCGAAAATTTAATTAAATAATTTTATTAAAGCAAAATTAATGAACAAAGTGTGCTTAGGTGGAATTATGATGACATGGCATTATGGGATGTCAAGTGGCATTTTATGTGGCATGCCTCCTCTTATATATAATGTATATATATATATATATATATATATATATATATATATATATATATATATATATATATATATATATATATATATATATATATATATATAGTGTAAGCTTATGTTCAGAACCAAATAAATTGCGAGAACTGCGAGAACCAATCTTAGCCTTCTATTTTTTGATCAATGGTTATAATTAATGGTGGCATAATGGTAATAAATTAAAAGTTCAAGTTATATTAAATAAATGATGAAAGGGAAAATGAGGAATTTCATATCCCCACTTTAACCTAAAAACACTCCTCTTTTATTATATGAGCCGTTCTTTTTTTTCCATTCTCTTCATCTTAAACACACAAAAACCACCAAACACCATCAACTAAACCGCCGCCATCACCCACGAATCGATTCAAGGAAATAGATAAATCTTATATCAAACACTACCTTTTTCGCTATATGGGTCTCGATTTTTGATATGTGGGTTTCTATTTTCGATCTGTGGGTTTCGATTTGAATATGGGTTTCGATCCACCACACCTTGTATCCATCACTACCTTTTTCGTTAATCTTCCTCATTCATTATTGATAAAACAAAGACTTGGCCTCCACATGGCCTTATCCCAATGTCTCCACATCGAAAGGAATATAGGAAAACGAATCCATTATCTGGTCTCCAAAAATTTTATTTTCAAAGTTCTACAGGAGGTTTAAAAGGGTCTTAAAAATTCATGTATAACCCACTATTTGTTTTGCATAAAATGTACAGCAGGTCATTTATTGATACCTTTCTTTGTATTGGCTTTTATATTTCAATTTCTTTTTGCTTTTAGTTTTAATAATTGTTTATTAGCAGGTTGGATGAATAATGTGACAATGATAGCACAAGGATGTTCATCAGTATACAAGTGGTTTGACTTGTTACTATTTTTTTAATAAAATATAAGTAAGTATGTTGTGATAATCAAATTGTATAATGTTTATTTGATATGATAATCAAATAGGTGGGGATAAAAATGTATTATCACAGAAGATGATGGAGAAACAACATGATGAATTTTGGGTATGTACTTTATTGTTGGTCTTATATCTCATTTTTATTGTTCAAGAATTTTGATTATTTATAATTTGTTGAGAGTTGTTGTGTTACTGTATTGTTATTAATTCATTTTACTTTGGTTAATTTATAATCAAGAGTTGTAATAGTAGAGTGCATATGTGTTATTGAGAGTGCTTTTACAGTTTTTGATGTATTTGATGCCTTCATTGCATATGTGTTTATAAGGATATTTTGTGTTTTAATATTTGATGTTGGGTAATGGTTATTGAAATAGGTAACTGTTGCATTCTATTTATTTTTTTGTTCTTGAGTTGTTTAAATATATGTTTTCGTTTAGACTTTGACTTGTAAACGATGTGATGGTTACTTACATATACTTATAGTGCATATGTGTTTTTACGGTTTCTGATGAATTGATGTCTTATGTGCATATGTGTTTTTTTTTTTTTTTTTTTTTTTTTTTTTTTTTTTTTTTTTTTTTTACAGTTTTGGAGTTTAAATGTATTGAAAGTGCATATATGTTTTTAGTTCTGATATAAGGATGTTCTGTGCTTAGTTCTGATTTAAGGGTGCACTCGTGTTTTGTGTTTTAAGTATGTACTAATTTCTCAAAGAAGGCAAGAATATGGTCTTATGTGCACAATTCAGAAATACATTGTGCATATGTGTTTTGTTAGTTTTTATGATTAAAATGAATTAAAAGTTGTGCATATGTATTTCAAGGTTAATATAAAATAAATGAAATGGTGCATATGTGTTTTAAGTTTGGTATATATTTGATGAAAAATGTACCCATGCCATATGTTTGGTATTTTGTTTTACATTATGCACATGTGTTTACTAGTTGCTTATAATAAAACATATGTTTTTGTCATTTATATGATATAGACAATGATTTTGCATTTGTGTTATGCTAGTTGTTAAGTTTGAAATTGTCATTTCCTAGTGGTTTAGATTTTTCATATATGTTTGCTAGTTGTTTATGATATAAATAACAGGTATTGAATATGTTTGATAAAGATGAGGATAATGGCCAATATAAGAAGTGCGCGTGTTTTCCGCGAACATATACTATCTAAAGATAACTTGATTATGATAAAGATGTAAAGACACATGTGCACATTGATGAATGTGAATACACGTACTACAAAGAGCCCAAGTCTCTTATTGCGTTAATTAATTTTAGTGCGCACATGTATAATCAATAATTTGTACTTCCGTTTTCTTTTAGACATTTGTATAATATTTATGTTCTTGATTTTAAGTTTTGAATATTAAAGAATTGTACTCTAAAACATATGTGTAATTATCTTCTTAAGCAAAACATATGTGTAATTATCTTCTTAAGCAAAACACATGCGCACCTCACTTTTAAAAAACATAAATTTTGAAGAAAAAAAATACAATTCCGAAAATTAAGGGGTTTAAGCAATTATAGAGGGAAAAAAAACATGTGCACTTTATATTTTGAAATCATGCATGCGGGAAAAAAAAATATTTAAAAAAAAAAAAAAAAAAAAATCCTAAAAGTTAGGAACTAAGAAAACGTTTTTTATTAAAAAAAAATCAAAAAGAAATGAAAAATTGTAATTTTACTATTGTACCCTTTTGAATTAAATAATAAAAATTAATATTCAAAAAAATCTGATTGGTTGATGCTGGTTCTCGCAATTTATTTGGTTTTGAAAATAAGCTCACCATATATATATATATATATATATATATATATATATATATATATATATATATATATATATATATATATATATATATATATATATATATATAATTAGCACTTAGCACTTTGCGCCTTGGCATCCTTTGCTTTGAAAAAATCGTCCGATTTTTATAAAACAAAGTTTTTAGTTTTTACGGTAAGTTTTATTAAAAAAATTCTAAAAGGCGCAGATGTTGATTCTCGAGGCACTCTTGCTATTTAATAATATTTTTTGAACATTGTATTTTAGTATGCATTTTAAAACTCTATTGATTTAACAATATCGTTTTCGGACGACTTTTATGGGCTAGCAGAACCGGTTGAACCCGTTGGCCCGATCCGTTTTTAAAAACCATATGTACCATGAACTTGTTTACATATAAATTGCATGAAGATTTGTGTGTTTTATTACTTTGTATAATATGTATAATAACAAGTATTTTTCATATTAGGGATGTTTTAAAAATAACATTTATTAGGTATTTATTGTCATGGACGTTTTTTTTCTTATATTAAATTACTTTGTATTTTATTATTATTATTTTTAAAAACATGTCTAAAAAAAGTCCTTTAAAGTGTTGCAACAAATGCTATTATAGATGTACTTATTAAAATTTGCCATTATTAGCAAGTGTTAAATCTTAATTTTTTAAGCCTTTCTTTTTAGAAATGTCCTAAATGCTTTATAACGTAGTATAAATAAACATTCTGTGTTATCATATAAACACTCTTTTGTTTGTTCCGTTGTATAGATCAATTTTCAACTTTAATCTTCTTTAAAACCTAATTCAGAAGTCCTAGATGTTATTCCTCAGTTACGCATCAACATAATAGATCATCTTCAGATTTGGTGCGTAATACATGTCTTTCTTATCTTCTATTTGTGAAATGTGAAATCATATAAACCATGGTTAACCAATGGAGCATTAGTTCAATTATTGAAGCTCTTGTGCTTGAGTCAATTGACCCAAGTTCAAGTCTCATCTTTGGCATTTGCTTCATATAGGTATCCACCTCCGCAAAACCTATGAGCACGCCGGAGAGACTTTGTGGAATAAGAGCTCAAGGGTCCGAGTCTTGGCTCATGCTCACTCCAGTTGGTGCCTCACTAGGCCAGGAGAGTTGCTGAAGCTATTCCTTGTGAGGTGGACAATGACTGATGCCAAAAGACACTCAAAATCAAGGTGTTCCCGCCTATCTACACATTTTTTTTTAATCATAAGTTTGTCAAAAGTAAACCCAAATACACAAATACATATATTTGTTTTACTTTTTTTTGAACAAAACCAGGCCGAAGCCCAAAAACATTAGATTATATCACTCCTCACAACAGAGGTAATTTGTGCGGGGAACGTTACATCCCAAAAGAAACGATCATGGGAGTCAAAGGACATTTTTGCAACCATGTGGGCTGCAACATTACAATTTCGACTAACCCAAGAAAAACTAATGTCTAATTGGGATGCCCATGTTCTAATATCATCCACGATAACAGCAAGGTTCCAAGGAGGTACCAGCTCCGTTGAAGCAAGAGAGATTGCCATCTTAGAGTCAGATTCAACAATAGCCTTCTGCCAACCATAATCAACAACTAAGCGACAAGCATTTCGGATTGCGCATAGCTCAGCCATAAGAGGAGACGTGGCAGGAAAGGCCTCTCCCGAACAAAATATTACAGAACCAAGATGATCTCGAGCAATAATACCCATGGCAGCATGATCATATTTAAATGACGCGTCACAATTAAGCTTCACAATATTAGTAGTGGGGGGGATCCACCTGAGTGAACTTGCTTGGGATTCGTCATGAGCAGCCAAAGGAGATGAAGAATCTGAGTCTGCCATAGGAGAAACTGAAGTGAAATCATGTTCAATACGAGTGCACAGATTTATTGTACGAAAAGGAACTAAAGGAATATGCTCAAAAATAAATCCGTTCCTTGCTTTCCAAATCTGCCATGCAATAACGGCGATAGATGTGTGCAATTTCATTTTATCCGACTTAGATGGCACCGTATCCAGGAGGGCTTGAACCCGTGAGACTATAGATCCACTAACAAAATCAGCTCGAAGACATATGTGAGATCCGAACCACACCATTTTTGCCCATGGGCACTCAAACAACATATGTTCGATCGTTTCAACCTGAGAAAAACAAATAGGACATAATGGCGAACAAGAGCAATTTCTTCTAAACAAATTCTCACAAGTGGCTAAAGCATTAGAGCACACTCTCCACCAAAAATTTTTAATTTTTGGTAAAATTTTGAGATGCCAAACTTGTCGCCAAAAAATTTTATCTGGCGAGGAAGTAGAGGAAGCTATGGTTTGAGAGGCAGAGTCACGATGATGCAGCGCTAATCGGTACCCTGACTTTACTGTGTAATTACCTTTAGCTTCATAATGCCAAACAATCTTGTCTGAAGAGCCCGTCCTTGATAAAGGAATTTTGGAAATGAAATTCGCCTCGTCAGGAAGGACAACTGAGTGTAGCTTTGGAAGGTCCCAGTAGCCATCAAGAATAAATTCTGAAACCAAAGTGTTATCAGTGAAAGGGCCCCGAGGATGACGAACATGAAAATCTTCAGAATAAGGAATCCATTTCTGGGTCCAGAAATAGATATTTGATCCATTTCCAACTTGCCACCTAACACCGTGAAGAAGAAGATCTCTTCCTTGAATTAAGCTCTGCCATAGCCATGAAGGATGTGAACCCTTTGAAGCCGTAAGAAAGTTCGAATTGGGGAAATAAATACCTTTTAACACACGTGCCTAGAAAGAACTAGGATTTATAATTAGACGCCATCCTTGCTTAGCGAGAAGGGCCAAGTTGAAACAATGAAGGTCTCGAAAGCCAAGACCACCTTGATCTTTAGTATGAGAAATACGGTCCCAACTTAACCAGTGAATGTGTTGCTCATGTGAATCACCACTCCAAAAGAAACGCTTAATATAGACCAAAAGTTTATTCAGAAAACCCTTGGGCAACATATAACATTGCATTGCATATGAAGGAATAGCTTGAATCACCGACTTAATCAATACCTCACGCCCGGCTTGTGAAAGCAATTTTTGTTTCCACCCCTGCATTTTTTTTACGACCTTTTCCAAAATGAAAGAAAAAAGCTCCTGCTTATTTCGTCCATGTACTGATGGAAGACCAAGATAACGCGCTCGAGGATCCATTAGCTTCACACCCAGCCGATTGGAAAAGAACAACTTCACATCCAAAGGCGTATTTGGTGAAAACATAGCTTCTGATTTTGAGAAATTTATCGTTTGCCCAGATGCAATACAATAGCGATTGAGAATATCAAGCAAGCAGTCACACTCAGCAACATTTGCCTTAAGAAAAAATAACGAGTCGTCCGCAAAGAAAATATGAGATACAACAGGGCAGCGTCTGGCCATTTTAATCCCTGTAAGGAGAGATTGATGCATGGCGTTATTAATCATTTGAGAGAGAACGTCAGCAATAATAATAAACAAGTACGGTGACATTGGGTCCCCTTGACGGATACCTCTAGATGGTTTGATTGAACCAATAGACTCACCATTAATCATGAATTCCATCTCATAGGACGATATACACGCCATAACCCATTTACACCAAGTCTCACCAAAGCCTAGTTTCCGACATGTTGCAATTAGGAAATCCCATTCAACACGATCAAAGGCTTTATTTAGGTCGAGCTTTAAAGCCATATGTCTTTGTTCGCCTTTCTTTTTATTACGAATATAGTGAAAAGCTTCATTTGCAATCACCATACAGTCTTGAATAAGACGACCAGGGATGAAGGCAGATTGTTGCGGGGAAATAATGCGACTCATAAAAGGTTTCAGCCGATTTGCCATGATCTTTGATATGACCCGATAGACAAAATTGCAAAGACTAATAGGACGAAATTGGCCTATAGTCTCGGGAGCTGGGATCTTCGGGATTAACACCACCAAGGTCTTGTTTAGAGAGGATGGCATAACACCTTCATTAAAAAACTGCTTAACAGCATTGCATACCGAAGTACCAACAATATGCCAATATTTCTGAAAGAAGATACCCGGAAAACCGTCTTCACCAGGGGCTTTGTGCGCACCCATATTTTTAACTGCTTTCTCAATTTCTGATTGGAGAACAGGGGATTCCAAATGCAAAGACATGGTCTCATTCACAACAGGAGTAATTACATCTAAGACATTTGTGAAGTCCCGTGGCCCGGAAGAAGAGTAAATCTCATTAAAGTGCTCAAGAATCAAATAGTGAAGATCAGTAGGATTATCAACCCACTCGCCTTGTCCATTTTTAAGCATAGTTATCTTGTTTCTTTGGCTTCTATGGGCAGTTGAGAGGTGAAAAAAACGAGTGTTTTGATCTCCATATTTGAGCCAGTTAACTCTTGATCTTTGGTGCCAAAACATTTCCTCACGCAACCATGCTTCCTCCAGCTTTGAAATAAGCAAACGCTGCCGAGATCCATTTTCATTGGTGTATGGAAGAGATTGCAAATGATTTAACTCCATTTTAATCCTCTCAATATTCTTTTTGTTATTTCCGAAGTGTTTACGACTCCAATTAACCAGATTCTTTACACACGAGGACAGATTATTTTTGAGGTTCTCAATGTCATCCGTCAAGTTTGATGGACACCACGCCCCTTGTATAGCTTCTTCACACGAATCATCCATAGTCCACATTGATTCAAACCTGAAGGGTTTTCGTTGTTTCCGTAAAGGAGGACAAGTATTATATAACAAAGGGGCATGATCACTGCCTATCAAGAGATGATGTGTCAAGGTCTGGTGAGGGAATGCCTCAATGAAATCATCATTTACTAAAACACGATCAATACGTTCTCGAACATTTGCGTCACCAGCTCGATTGTTATCCCATGTGTAATTCAATCCGTTAAAAGGAACCTCAAACAAATTTGAAGCATTGATAAATTCTTGAAATTCCTCCACACGCTTTGAGATATTACCAGAACCTCCTTGTTTATCACTTATGTCGCCAATGATATTGAAATCACCAATCACCATAAAGGGACCTTCAGAAGCAAGTGAATGTCTAATAAGTTTTCTCCATAACATGCTTCGCTCTTCCTTTGAATGGGCCCCATAAATAAAACACGCTTGGTAATTAAAGGAAGTTGACAAACAACTGCCATTTACACTGATCATGTTTTTGTTACCACTTACAACATGTATAGTTAGACTATCCCGCCACCATAGAGCTAAACCACCCGACCGGCCTACAGGGTCAACATAAAAGTGCCCACTAAAGCAAGTAGATCGACGAATGGACTCCAATTTTTTCTGTTTATTCTTGGTCTCCATCAAGAAAACCACGTCTGGACGATGAACTCGACAAAGTTCTCGCAAGTTTGAAACTGTCAGAGGTCGGCCAACTCCCTGACAGTTCCATGAAAGAACTAACATTGAGTGTGTGGCTGTTCCTGGGCAGCCACCACACCCACTGAATCAAGGCTATAGAGATCTAGAGACATATTTTCAATAGGAACATCAACTAAAGTTGCTGAGTTCTCAAAAGAGAGGGCACGACTTGACGAGACTGATTTGGCTTTTTTAAACCTTTTATGAACATTACGTCCAGTTTTCTTTTGATTTTCCCCTGTTGATGTTGATGTTAATGATATGCTTGGGTAACAATCATCAGTGGTTTTTGTTTTTTTTGGCGGGAATAGATGAATCAATTGAGGGGCTACCTCTTCGTTTAACCGATAATTTGGATAAAGGACTTTCAAGGCTTGTTTCAATAAGAGTGATGGCAAGGCTATCATTTGTGTTGCTCGACTTTATAGGGCTCGTAGTAGGGCTGCTAGATGGTGAGGTAACAAAATAACTTGGCTTAGTTGTGTGCTTTCCAGGAGTGAGAATACGACTTATTCGAGGCTCGTAAATAAAATTTGGGAGTTGAGATTGACTAGGAACATATGTAGGATTTTCATGTAGTTGTATAGGTAAAGTGTTTGAAAGGTTTGGTTCAGCTCTTGGATTCAAGGTAAGCTTAGGTGTGATTGAAACATTTACAGAATCTACACTTGGAGATGGGTCTTGTGTCGAAGGAGATTCAGCTGATGTATGATTCATGGGGGTCACGTGCGACCTGGTATCCTCCTCATTAGACTTCAAATCCAAACCCAAAAGGGAGGCCATAGAAAGATTTGAGGGAGGGGATATGCGCTTAACTGAGCTTGCTTGCATACCATCTACCAAATGCTTCGAGTAAATTGGATTTTTCGGAAAAGAACAAACATCATCATCATGACCTAGCCTTCCACATGCATAGCAAAAGTTCGCTAATCTTTCATACTTAAAGGTAATGAATAACGGCTCTAAGCCAACACGGGTTAGTTCGAATCCCGGGCACAATGGAACACTAAGATCAACAGAGACACGGAATCGAAGAAAACAACGATTCAATTGAATACCATCCCCAATACAGTCTACTTCAATTAGTGAACCGATTTTTGAAGCCATTTCTTCAGCATAAGATTTTGTTAATTTACCAAACGGGAGACCATGAGCTTGTACCCAAAACATACCTCGGTTGAAATTGATTTCAGATAAGCTTTTTTCTGGATTCCAGGGAGCAAGAGCGAGATAATACCCTTTAATAGACCACGGAGAATCAGCGATTATTTTCTGAACATCTGCTTTGTTTTTAAAAACAAAGAGGAAGTGATTTTGTTCCCAAGGGTGAACGGCAAAGGAATCTTTCGTACGCCATGCTCCTTTAATAATTGATATGACATTCGTCTTCCCTAAATTACGATCGGCAATTACTTTGCCGATAAGGCAAAGATCTGGATCTTGTGCATCCATATGTGGAGGAGAGTTAAATAAACAAAGCAGGGGAGAAAGGAAGAGTTTAGCACTTGAGAAATAAACAAACAGATGAAACCCACTTGAAAGGGGAAGAAAACTCACAAGGAGGAGTAGAGAGCTCTCACAGGGAACCTATATATTTGTTTTACTTAAATAAGAGTTCTAGGCTATTTTTTTAAGAACTTTGTTGAAGAGTTTCTTGGTGTACGAAGGGGTGTTTTTATTTTGAACTTGTACGAAGGGATGTCTTTGCGGTTTGAAAGGGAATATATAAATTGCCTCATAAATGGTAATTGTAACAATCGTCATTTTATGCTACATATATTGATTTTCAACGTGGATGAGAAACATGTTCTTTTGTATAGTCAACAATTAGCTGCCATCTACCAAATGGTTTGTGTTTCAATGATACCCTTTGTTGTGTAACAAGCTCCCAAACCAAATAGTTGTGGGTTCAAGTCGTGCTTAGGACATGTGAGATAGTTGTGGTGTATAATTTGTGAGATAGTTAGTTGCTCTTTTAAAAAAATAAAATAAAAAATTAGCTGCAATCCATTTGATTTGTCTAACAATATCTTTTAATACATCACTGAATCGTGTTAACTTACCTTCTCGAGATCTCTCAACTAGTGGTAAATGTCACCTCCTTATTCCTTTGAGTAGAAATACTTTTTTTGGGTAAAGGGTTTTTCCGGTAAATATCTAACATCTCAGCCCGTTACATAAGCGGTAAGGCTAACGTAACAAGCAAACCTACTTCTACGAATGAAGTAACGACTAAAACTAAATTACATTTAACTCAAATGACTCAAAACATAATCTACGACTTCTTCCGACCGCGAATCTTGATATCACAAGCGTCACAGAAAGCCAATTGATCTTCAATTAGAACATGAGTATTGTAATCATCATCATCATCATCATAATATGGATCATCATCCTTTGTTTCCTTCCAACGTTCGTAAAAGCTATTGGTCTCGTATCCACTCCACTTGAATTAGAAGCTATAAAAGTCCCAATTTCGTCATAAACATATTCCACTTCACCCTCGCAATCCTCATCAACATTAAAACTCGAAGAACCCGATTGTTTAATACCCATTGAAGTCGCAATAGAAGGAGTAATCGCATTTACCTTTTGCACCTCATTCACCTTTTTTCCCAAGTCCACTAATGTAACCTCATTAAGTGAACTAGTTGACTGAGCAATGGTAACATCCTCATATTTATTTCCAACTTCCATATTACTAAGTACATCAAAGGGATTTGATGTAATTACCATATTGAATTCCTTGTTTTGTTGTTTAGACATTGAAGCATCGTTTTAGTTAGCCTTTGATGTAGACGCCTGGTTTTTATTTGTTTGTTTAGCTACATGCCGATAAGCCATCTTCTTGGTTACATGAACAAGATCAAATTTCTTGGGATAAGAACCTTTTTGTTTCACTTCCGTAAAACCATCATCTAAGACACGATTCACTACAACATTATACATTGGAACAATAGTACTTTTCGAACATTGAACATTCGTGTGTCCAAAAATCTTACATGTATGCATCTGGAGGTATCCGCTCGTACTCCACTCGAATGGAAGTTTGAGTATATATTCTGGCTTATCGAACAATGGGATGACAACAACTAACCGATCTTTCATTACATTTTCCGCATTTAATTCAATAAGAGCCCTAGCATAATTGTAGTCGTATAAGAGTCAATAAGAATAGGAGTACCCAATTTCAAAGGAATTATATTTAAACCATCACCAGTAAAAGTAGCCACAGGGACATCATGAAGCTTGACCCACACCGGGATCTTCCTCAATTCTTTTTTTGATAAACAAACACAAGTAGACCACGTTTTAAGAATAATGGGTACCGTACGAATCATCCAAGGACCAGTAAGAAGGACGGCCTCCAAGTTCTCTTTGTAACACCCTAACCCGACAAGGGTCCGAATGCTACAGTATGGAGTCATATCAGAACATACTAATGAAAATACAAATAGAAGTCTCTTATAATAAAATGCCATGTCATAAAACGGATGACTTCAAAAGGAAATACATAAACCAACATGTCTAAAAGAAGTGAAAAATCAAAACAATGATCTTCGAAAAGAGTCCAAAATGATAAGGGAAACTAGGTTCGGTTCACTCAAATGCTTCTACTCTCAACCCATCAAAGCCCATCATCCTACTTGGTACCTGCCGCATGGAAAAGAAAATGCGGTTGAGCTTAAAAAGCACAGTGAACAGATATGACAAAATAGAAACTAAACAAAATAAAGATACAAAAATGAATCGACGGAAACTGATAAGAAAGTCATAACGACACGAGCACAATGAGTCAATGAGGAACCTGCGGAACACAATATTGAAAAATATCCAAAAAGAACAGAAATCAAAGGAGACCAAAATAAAGCAGCGCATCAGCGAACATATATAAGCACATATAAATAACCAAACATACACGTACCAGAACATAAACAAATAGGAGTTGATAAACAGTACCATAATTCAAACCAAGTAACCAAACATTGTACAAGCATATCAGTCATCGGGTCAACCAAACATAAATATGACAAACCAAATAAATCAGATAATCAAGATATATATAAGCTAAGTTGAGTTCTAAGCAGGCGGAAGCAACTGAATAGAATGTAAGCATGACAATCACCCAAGTCAGATAATCCACAGTTAATAAACAGAACAAGCATCATAACCAGCACAAATATCAACAGCAGTATAAACATGGTAGTCACATGTATCAGGTAGGAATATAGAAGGAACATCATAATTAAATGAAATAACTAAACAAGAATATAGCATGGCAACTAAACAAGTTAACTAAACAGATAACAAAAGTTGAATCCAATTCCATAATTAAACGGTAGCACGATCAGAAGTGTAAGCATTGCAGATCAACACGTCAGGTAAACATCAATTATTACGCCAAACCAATATCGTAAGCAACGGAAAATACCAACCAGAAGTACAAGCATGGTAGTCACAAATAGCAAGTAGGGATACTAAATAATGATTATAGCCCACGGTAATAACTGAACGAAGGTATAACATAAGTGTAGGAAATGGTGTGAGGGTTACATAATTCTACCACGAGCCCAGAAACATATCATATCATAATATCATAATCATAATCTTCATAAGTAACATAAGTAGCATAATGGAGTTATCAGCTCCTAGAATCATGAAAGGCTTGTATTGCACACAACACCAGTCACCAGAAACATATCATATAACATATCAGATCAGATATAGGATGCATCCATAAGCCCCTGCAGAAATCATAGTGGCCAACCATATCTGCTTGAGCTCATAAAGATATAACAGAAAGGGACGTGGTGGGTCATCACTCTCCCACCCTAGAGTCATGCCATTGGTGTATTAATGACACGGACATGGAACCCCCATGACTAGTGATAGCTTGGGTATCAAACTGAAGGTCAAACAGAATGCAATGTTATATAATTAAGGTCATCAGAAAATATCATCATCATAGATTCATATCAAAGGGTTCATAGCAAGGTTCAAAGCAAAGGCTCATATCATAAGTATCGTATCAAAAATTTCATAATAGAAGGCTCATAGCAAAAGTATCATAATCAGAAATAGCTAATAATCAAAAGATGTGAGCGATCAAGGGAAACCTTATGGGAAAGGTCAGAATATCTGTACCTCAATGTGTTTGCAAGGGAGCAAGGCACACAAGCGATCACTGCTCTCTCTCATCACAATATCTATAGTAATTAATATCACCAATCACATATATGTTCGATGTATAAGTTTTTATTACTTTTATTAGCTTTTATACTTCTTATTATACTTGTGTTATCTTATACTTTTCATACTTCACATCTGGACCAGTATTGGACGAATTTTCATCACTATCAAATGAGCTCAAATAAAATTGGGAAAATTCCCAGGTGTTCCCATATTAGTTAGGTTACTTCACAAATTTTTGTGGATTTTATTACAGAGCTTAAGTATGGATAGGAAAATCACCTTTCCAGACCTGTCCAGAAAGTACCCAGAAAAAGAGACTCCAAAAGTTTGAACATGACACACCAATTTAAAAAACTCTAAAAATTCAACCAAAATTCCCATGAGTCACAAACATCCTAAATATCAAGTCTGGAGAAGGAGAGGTCAAAACCCTCAATAGTTTATCCATGAAAAATCAATTACCACAACATAAATTTTAACTCAGGTTACCAACACCTTAACTTGTAAAATATAAAAGTCACACTTCCAGGTCTCCAAATGCTACAGATCTTACATATTCAGAAAGTACACAGAAAATGCTTACATTTAGAATTAAGAATCATGAAAAAACATGTAGGCATCATCACAATACACCTATAGGGATATGACCTAAAATCTGAACAGCCTAACATGCAAAATATCCCGCATAGCAAACAAGTCCATAATCATCATTCCACCAACCATATTCCACCAAACTTCACATAGCTGATATTTAGGTCATAATAACATCCAAACATCAGTAGGTATAGCAATTCACTCAAAGGATCACAAGCAAGATCATTCAAGGCAAAGCAACATCACATACATGAAATTTGATAACTACAAGCCCTAATCATAGCATCCTTATAATCATTTGACACCATTTCATATAAACATGTAAACAAGAATATTAATACCATTTAAATGCTTTCAAAAATGTTATCAACTAAATCATTTTTTATCTTCATCAAGTCATATGTTTTCAAGGCATTTACAAGACAAAAATATGCATGAAATAAATCACATAAAATCATAGATTGGTACATGTGAATAATCTCATGTAAAACTTGTTGAACATGCATGGTATCATCATCTCATTCCCTAATCATGCTTAATAAACTCATATTACATTGCATTCAATCACACATATACCAAACACTCACTTAATTACATGAAATCACCAAAAACCTTAACTTCAAGTAAAAATCCGGTTTTAGCATAATCTAACCCCCACTTTACAAATTTTCAATCCATATCAAGACTTCAATTCATAGGCTATAATAATTTACACAAGTACCTATATGTATTGTGAGCATACATGAATTTTTCTAGAATTATTACCAAGTATAAACACCATTCCAAAAATCGTTTATCTAAATATGTCCAGAAAATGAACTGCAACACCCCGAAAGTTTACATGTAATAGGCCTATCAAAACAATTCATAAAAATTACCGAATTTTTTTGAAGGTCACACATATCTTAAAAATCACTCTTGTAGAAGGGCATGTCAATAAATCCTTATAGATTTTATATGAAAAATCGTGGAACCGGGTTGAATTTAAGGTCTCAAAACTCAGCTTTAACACATGATCCCATAAAATTTAAAAACATGACCAATACAACTCCAATTCACTCCAAACCAATTAGAAAACCTAAATAAAACATTAAACTAAGTTTTCATGCAAAAACCCAGGAAAAAACCCTTATGAAGCTCGAGCTATAACGCACACATCTTCAGCTTACAAAGCTGTCCCGAACCAAGACCCACCCAAACAAAACCCTAAACGATTTCTTTACCCCATTTAACCCTAATTTGATTTTTGTACAGTATTTGAGGTTCCAAAAACATCTTTTAATCATTCTCTAACATACATAAACCTTTTTTCATTACTTATAATCAATTGTTCATATAATACTTGCCGTAACATTAAGAACTAAAATCAAAAGAGATGAAAGGTACCAAAGCCGATCATTAGGGAGAAAAACGGACACCAAAACACCATGGATACGCTTCCTTGATCCTCCTTTTTCCTGAGCTGATCACCACAAGAACATTTAGGGTTTACTGAATTTGTTTTGGGAGGGATTTTGATGTGCCGTATGATTTTTCTTGGGGTTTTTTTTTTCCGGTTCTAATTGGGGAGAGGGGGGCTGAATATAAATAGGAGATAGGGGAAAAATTAGAGGCATGATATATGGGTTGATTGGGGATTGATTTGTTTCTAATTAGGAAAGTTTTAATCTCTAGCATTTATCCATAATACAAAAAAAAAAAAACACCCAAAAAGGAGGGGGGTTATATTTTTCGGATTTCTTAAAATTAATAAAAGGAATGTACAAATTTTTACATCCAAGTAGTATAACATTCGCATTATCTTTAAGTAGTTGTAGTGTATTCAAATTAGAAAACCTTAATATTGTAAGGTTTTTAATTATAGGTATTTAATTATTTAATTCATATGCATAATATACAGTTTTTATTTTTTTTATTCACTTATAATAAAATTCAAAATGGATGCAAATTTCGTAATCCGGACTTGAGGGTTGTACACTCTTTCAATGAGAACTTAAAGAAAAAGAACCCTTGCGAGTTCATCATGATACGTTGTTGTCTATATTTAGTGCACATGGTTCGAGAAAAATGTTGTACCATGGGAAACGCCACCCTTTTGCCAATGAAATAACCATACAACGTGTTCGCACATCTATTGTTAACCTCCTCAACTGACGATTTGTGAATGATAAAATCAACATCATTTATGATATTATTGGTTTCAAAATAACGGAAATTAACTTTACTCATATAAGTGTCGTCAGTAACAACCAAAGACGAGTTCAACAAAGGACTAAGCTTGGTTGCATACCAGCTAGTTTTATCAAAACTACTCGCATTTCCTAGTTGGCTAGTAGTCACCTCTTCTGTTAGTTTAAATATTATGATATTTAAACTACATGGTTTCTTTGGTTTTAATAATGACAAACATGTAACTTGTAATAAATAATGTAAAATGCGCAAGTTGCTCGTAACCAAAAACCATCAAAGCATACTTACATCAACATCTCTCAACGTCTCAAGTATGCTTCAACACAGGTTTGAATATGTTTGTTACGTTGCATTATGATCAAACCATTTAAAAAACCATAGAGAACGTCTAAATAATATTTTGGTAAAAGTTTCAATTTGATTATGGTGTCAGACGTCTAAGTAATATTTTGATGTCACTACGTAAAGGTTGACGTAAATTTTTTTTATTTAGTCATAAGTTTCAATTTGACGTAAATCATTTAAGGTAAAAACAATGGTACCATAAAACTTGATTTATGATCAAATAAATAATTTTTGTCGTACACTTGACCTTTTTACACATTACATTTTAAATGTGTTCAAAACACTTTTACAAAAATTAATTAGATTAGAGAAATTATTTTTATATATTTAAGAAATATTTTAATAGGTATTTATTTCAAAATTCAAAACCTTGTCATTTTCTCCCAAAATAGTTCCAACCTACACCAGAAAGAGTTCTATTGCCTATAAATAGTGGATCATTTGCACACTTTCAAAGAGATTTTTTACACACAATTAAATTAAATATTCTTCCATGTTTAGCACACTTTTCATACTCTTAAAACCACCATAAACCCTTGATCATAATGCTTCTAACTCTGATTTGTTGCAAGCATTCTTTTAATTGATGATCCATCCAAGCAAGCTTAGGGATCTTGCCATACTCATCCATCACAAGCACACACATATGAAGATCAACCACAACAAGATTAGTGCACTTGTTATGCGAAGCCTTCTTGTCAAAAGAGGTTAATCCATATCAAGCTTAAATTAGGCACTTATATCCATCTGACAACTATGTCTTGGATCTCACATTGTATCATCACCATACATCACTTAGATTAGAGGTTAGATGGTGTATGTGTTTAGGCCTTAAAACATAAGGTTTGTTATGTTAGGCCATAAAAAATAATGGGTTTGGTTATACCCGAAGAAGGATTCAATATTTAGCTTAGTCTCGTAAAATAATGTAAGTGACGCGGTTTATGTGTTTAGGCCTTAAATACAAGGTTTGTTACGTTGGGCTATAAAACATAACGGGTTGATATTGTAAGCGACGTTTTAAGGTTTTCTCCCCTGAGAAGGGAGCTTGTTATTAGTGAAGTAACTCTCTAGTTGGATACTCGGGGAGTGGAGTAAGGCAAAGAGGATCTTCGTGACCAAACAACTATAGTTATCGTGTCTGGTTTACCATATTACTTCATCAGTCAACGGGCACTAAATGAAAAAAACAAACAGGTCCGACTCCACAAATATCAATCAACCCTCTTCACCATCTAATCTCAAATCTATCCCAACTCTAACTCTATATCAATCAAGACTCCAAAAGAAAACATATCAAAATCTCAGATTCGGACTCATTTTTTTGCAATCTTATATCCTCACTGATCGTTTTTGAAGGCAGCGCTTCTTGTTAATATCCGAATATGAAAGTAATGAAAATAACAATTATGTTATTTCATCCCTTCAAGTCGTTCAAGAATCAAAACAAAACCAACAACATAAACCTTACCCGAGGCCCATTTGATTGGATCTTGAAGCCGTATCTTGTTACTCTTTGTGGGATATGTTCTTCAGGTTTGAAAGATCAAAAGAGACTTTAGTTGTGCTCAGTTAAGTCAAGGGTTGCTTCGTTTGATTTAGGAGATGAGAAGCGGAATTTTTTTTCTCTTTTCAGAACCGTTTGGGAGAGGCGTATGTTTTTGTGGTTTTGATGAGTTATAATTTTCGGATTGATGATTTTGGATAAATGAGATTAGATGAGTTTTGATTGATGAGATGGTAGGAGCTGTATCTAGATCTGTGTTTGTGTTCTTAGGGGAGAGATGACACCGTTGGTAGGCGGATATTTTTGTGAGTGTGTTTTAGGGTTAAGAGTGGAATTAGGACATATAGTTTATATCCGGTTATAAATATTTCTGGAATTGGATCGGGTCGGTATCTCACATAAATGGACTTGGGCTATGTGAGTTTAAACTCGTTTATGGGCTGTTGATACTTTTAGTATATGGGCTGAATCATAAGTAATTGGACTGGGTCTTGTATTTCGTTGAGCTGCTGTTCTCACACGCATATGTATCTTCAAATTTTTGTATCCGAATTTTTTGTGTCTACAAAATTTTTGGATACATCTTTTGATATATTGCTCTAGAGCGGTATTTTGGTATGGTATATTTTCACGGAGGGATACAATATTCACGGCTTGAGGAAAATTTGAAAAATGGCTACGGAGTTTTTGTACGGTATTATTGATGCGGAATTGAAGTGACGTTTCACGGGTGGACTTCTTTATCTTTGAGACGTTGGTTGGTTGGATGCATGTCTCAAGATAACTTGTTGGAGCACATTATGAAATTTGACAATCTGGTTATAACTGGTAAGGAGTTACGTTGTAGTGCTCACAGTGTGTAACCATCACTTTAAGGAGTTACATTGTAGTGCTCAGTGTCACACGGCGTTGTGGATTGTTCAAAAATTTAGAACAAGCAGTAAGTCACAAAGTTGGGATGTTTGCTTCCTTTTTAAGTTAGTCGTATCGGGCTATCTCCACATGTGGTCATTACTATTAGCCGGTGAATTCAAAGGAGGTTCGATTAAAGGTTGGTTAGAGAAAATTATTGAGAGTATTTTTGCGACATATTCTCACAGAATTTTGATCAAGCTATGATGTTAAGATTGCATCAATAAGGTAATACGGCATGTACGCAACATTATGATGATTCCGATAGCTCGCAACCATCAGGAGGGAGAAGTTGGTATTTCATCTTCCGTGATCGGATTACGAAGGGATTTGTGCTTAAGACCGAAGAAGGAGAAGTAGTGTGTGTACATCGGGGCTTTTTACCAACTTGGATGCAATACTAAGTGAGTTATGTTGTTATGATGTTCCCAGGACGACAACCATTGTGCTTCAAGAGTTTACTTTCTCCGCTGCGTGTCTGAAGATTAAAGACGTGTTGGAAGAGTGTTGTCGGTTCAGGAGGGAGCAGAAAAAGAAAAAAGGCTCACTAGTTAGGAGGGAGTAATAACCTAACTAGACCGTTACAGTTGAAGTTCAGAGCTACAAGAAGATCATTTGCCGAGGTCATCGGAAGGGAGAACTTCAAGTTTGCCTCAGTATGTAGACTACAGAGACTCTGCACTTCAAGAAAGTCAACATTGTTCATTACTATTGTAATTTACTTTGTTTTGTATTTATAGGTCTCATTGTAACCATTCACGTGTGACGCTATCTTGGAGGGAGATTGTTAGCCTCGCTTTTTATAAAGATAACGTCACTTACGTGAATTGGACTAGATGCGTAGTATACTTTGCCCTTAGGGACTAGTATCGTTTAAGTGGCAAAGTTAGAGCCTATAAATACCCCTCATGAGTCTCCATGAGGGGTGAGGTGAAGCATTAGGTTATTTGTATTGTGTGTGTGTGTGTTTTCTTTGGAATAAAGTTTCCTTTCTTATCCCTTTCTCTCTAAACATACATACGATCTATACATCAAGTCACCAAGTTCTTTTCTTCATCTTTCTCTACACATATCATATGTTTCTGTTTCACGTGTTCTTCGTGTGTAAGTGAAGGTTGGTATACGTGATAAAAGGAGCTTTAAAATTGGTATCAATCGCCTAACAATGGTTTAGGAATGTTGTGTTACGTTTTTGGTTAAAGCTTTTTCAAAAAAGTTGCGTTTTTATCCCAAAATGAGAGCTTTTTGTCTTAAAGTCTTGATTTTTACGTGGTTTTTAGCTTAAAGTTGTAGACTTTATTGATCTTTAAGTGTTTTGGAAGAAGGTTGTGCAAAAGAAATCGATTGGAAACGTGTTTTTGGGTGAAAAGTAGCGTTTTTGCAAAATCTGGGCAGTTCTACGCGTAAGCAACTTTTTGGTCAAAACCCTATTCTTACGCGTAAGAAAAGTCAAAACCCTAATCCTACGCGTAAGGTCTACGCGTAAGAATTTTGATTTCTACGCATAACTTTTTGGTGCAGATTCTTCGAGCTTCAACGGTTACTCAGTGCTTCCCTCACTTGGATAAGTGTGTGGAACACTTCGACTTGTGGATATCCTTTACACTGTGACAGTGTAAAGGATTTTTGGGTTTAAACCTAAGTTTACGCACAAGCATAAACGCTTACGAGTAACACTCTACGCATAAGCTCACACTTACGCGTAAGGTTTTTACGACTAAGTCTTTTTGTTTACGCATAAGCCTAAGGTTACGCGTAAGATACTTTTTACGCATAAGGAATCCTACACCTAAGCTTTCTACGCATAAGATCCTACGCCTAAGCAATCTACGCATAAGCACCATCTCCTACTCGTAACTTCTTCTCTCCACGCCTAAGCTCTTCCAAAAAAAAAAAAAAAAAAACGAGTTTTTTGGCGGGAAAATTTGAGTAAAATTTAAAATTTTGAGGAGACTAAACGTTCAATTTTTACGCGAAATTTAAATTTTGGTATAACTTGGAAAATTTTGGTCAAAATTCAAATTTTTGGACCTAAATTCAAATTTTTGGACCCAAATTCAAAATTTTTCGGTCAAATTTGGCGTCAAAATTGTCAAAACTCAAATTTTTAATACACCCTTAGAATTGATTTTTATAGTGAATTCCAAATTTTGGGAGAGAAAAATTTTACGCCTTCGAACAGGTTTACGAGTAAGATTCTCTGAAAAACTTCATTCAGCCATCAACACAACTCCTTTATCGTTGAATCGATCCTACATCAACTTTATCATTACATACCTTCGTCAATGGCAACTATGCAAGATCGTTATACAACTGCTGTCACAACTGCTATTGCTGCATTCGCCAATAATGCATTAAACATCGATGGTTACTCTACACCGAATAACAACAACCAATGGATTTCATCGTATAATCCGCAGCTTGCTCAACCGAGTATGCATATGGGTCAAGAAGGACTAATGGTTGATGTTATTGGGAATCAGAATGGATTTGCTACGGGTATACAAATGGGGAATCAGATGCAATATGCAGGGCAGTTTGATGGACATCAGAGGAGTCAGATTGTGAATCAGAATATGGGAAATCAAAATGGGAATAACTGTTTTATGAATTCTGTTCAGAATGCTACTTCCGAACATCAAAGCCAAAATTCAGGTTTTTTTGATTCAGAATCTAGGGTCAAACGACTGACGAAGCTTGAAAGGCTCAAGTACATGTTGATGTTAGCACAAAAAGAAGAGTCGGGAATTGAATTAACTGATGCGGAATACGAATTCATGAATCCAGGACGGGCAGATAAAGCAATCAATGCTGCTAACTCCAGTCATACAATCAATCAGCAGGACACAACATCAAGTGGTACTTTTGACACACCTCCTGTCTACGACACAGATTCACTCAATGAGGTACCAAATTATAGTAATGTTGCTAATCAGTTTACTCATGAGAAGCCACATTCTGTGTCTCCCGAACCTTATTATGACACATATGTGGGAGAGCAAGTTAATAGCAATGTTAACTCTGAAACTCCATATGTGGATCCTAATGGAGGTCAAGGTGAACAGAATGCTGCTAATGATGAGGAAACACGTGCTTATTTTGAATCGTTAATCAATAATTGTGGTATTGAGATTGAGAAAGTTAGAACGGTCAATCGCGAAGTTAAGGCAGCGAATGCTAAATTGACCGCTGAGCTTGAGAGTTACAAAGAGAATGCAAGAGCCTTTGAATTTCATACAAACAAAGTATCAGAATTAGAAATTGGTTATCGAGATTATGTTTTAAGAGAACAACAATTGCAACTCAAGTATGACACACTTGATGTGAATTTGAACTTGAAAATAAAATCTTTAAACAAGGAAATTTCTGAACTAAATGACCAACTTTCTAAACAAAAAGCACTGTTTTCTGATCTTGAAAAAGAGAAGAAACAGTTGATTTCAGATTTTTCAAAACGAGAAGATTCTCCTCTTGATGAAATTCTTGATAAGAATGAAATAATCAAAAAATTGGAAAATTTGCTTGTTACAACGGGTCATTCAGCCAAATCAACCAATATGCTGATTAATCAAGTAAATCCGTATTTTCATACAACTCAAAAAATGGCTCTTGGTAACACACCTCCTTGTTTCCTCAAGAAAGCTCAGAAAGAACAGAATGTTTTGATCAATGGACAAGCGTTGCATGAACCCTTCAATGTTCATGATTCTCTTGAAACGTTAGAACTATCTAAGGAGAGTAGAGAAAGAATGAAACAAAAAGGTCCAGAAATCAAACCTATTGATTATAATAAATGGAACAAAATTTCTGGAATAACATTTGTTAATAAAAAAGAAAAGTCAAAATTTTCCATCACACCCAGTGTTTCAAACAGTGTGTCAACACCAGTTCCAAAACAAGTTTCAAAACCAGTTTCAAAACCTGTTGTTGTCTCACAATCTCTTTCGAAAATCGAACAAATGTCTTCAAACAATCCTTTTAACACAAGTGATGCGAGAAGCATTTTAGAAAATGTGAAAACTAGGATTGCGGATCTTCAAGAGACTGTCAAAACTAAAACCACTATTACACCTAACAACTGGTTCTCTAGTTTTGATATCGAACAGAGAAAGTTTTTTGAAACTCAAATTGCCCCTCAGCTGAATGCCATCAACTCAAGGGTAATTCATTTTGAACAAGCATTTTTGAAAGAAACAACTGACTTTGTCAAGGACCATAAATCCCGGGTAAAACAAGCTAATGACAATGTTGAACACATCAAAGTTTTGGAAAAACTAAATGATTTTCTCTTCGAAGATATTATGACTACTGATATCATGTCCATTATTTTACAAACATATTCTGTTGAAGATCATGAAAGACTCCAGTCTGAGACCTCCGCAATTGTTTCAAAATATGAAAAAGCTCTTGAAAAACTTGAAAAAGAAAACGTGTCATCTTTTAAACAACTTGATCGAAAATCTGAGGAATGCAAGTATTACAAACTGTCATATGAGCGTGCCTACAAGGACATGACAGAGCAAAATGATCTTTTGAGGGCTCAGCTGGACAGACTAAAAGGAAAGGCAGTGGATACTAAGATTGCAAAACCATTGACTGAGGAGCAGGAAAATGTTCCAAAACAGGTTTTCAAACAAAAAATGTCTATTTCTATGCCTCCTCCAAAAGTCAATGAGAAAAAAGATTTGTCAAAACCAGTCACTCCACCTGCCTTGCAAAAACAAAATGAAAAGATTGTTGAAAAAGGAAAAGCAATTGCTGAAACACCAAAAGTGATTACACATGGCATTTCTAGGAATAGCACACGGAATGTGACCAAAAACTCAGTTAAAGAATCTGTTGGTTCTAACGACATGGTCAACAATCACTATCTAGAAGAAGCTAGGAAAACGGCACAGCTTCGAAAAGACGGAATTTTAGGTGAAACATCTAGGGTGATGAATTCTACGAGATTTCAAGGCAATGCTAGTAGTAGTAAACCATTACCTAGGAACTCTCTGCAAAAGACTAGGGATTTGCTTGCATCTAAGAGTAGTTGCGCAAAAGAAAATGCTATGCCCTTAGAAAACAACACCAGGAATTCTAAGTCTTTTTCGAACAAGAATCAATTTCCAAAAGACTGTAGTGACAAAGTTAAAGCTGCTGTTTTAAACAAGAATATTGAATTTGTCTGTACTATATGTAAAAAATGTGTCTTTTCAGCTAATCATGATGCATGTGTCTCACAATATCTCAAGAAAGATAATTCTCGAGCCAAGGCACAATCCACTAAGACACCAAATAGAAACAAGCAAGTTGATAAAAAGACAAACAAAAAGACACCTAATAGGACGATCTCTTCAGGACGTAGTTTTTCCAAAAATGTGTCTTCCGCTGCATCTGACAAGAAAACAACTCCTAGATCTTGCCTTAGGTGGATTCCCACGGGAAAGGTTTTCAACAAAGTAGGTCTTAGATGGATTCCCACATGAATGATTTTTGATACTTGCACCAACACAGATAATAGTGAAACTCATCATGTTAAGGAAGTCGAATCCACTGCAACCGTTGATAGTGATCACCCTCGCCGTGAGGAATCATCTACTTCTAACACTGTTATTTGTGCAAATTCTTCTTCTGTGGATGCAGGTACTTGTAAAAGTGTTGAAGGTTCATATACCCCGTGTGGTAAAGAAGAACTTTATGCCAATTTCGCATGTGGAAATCCTTTTCTAGTTCCACTCTTATATCCACTTTTACTTGTCCCAACTTAATTTCTCTTTCTTCAAATCTTCTTTGTAAATATTTTCAAAAAACCAAATACAAAATTTGAAAAACCAACAAAAACCAAATATAAAAATATAAAATTTTCAAAAAATACAAAAACATTAGAAAATTTCCAAAATTCAAAAATATTCTTCTCACGACATGTCTCTCGTATAATCGATATTCTGTACGTTTCTAGAAATGTCATTCAACAATGATACGGGTATGTACAGATGCTTGAGCGAGAGTTCTTTTATGTTTTTCAAAACATGTCGTTTCTCAAAATTTCTTAAAAATGTAATGGCTTCTGGACACATCAGTTCAGGACCCGTGCTTTAAAGAAAGGAAAGTGCTTATCAAATCAAAGGTTTTAAATATTTTTCAAGCACTTTTCCTAAAAATGTAATGGTTTGTAAGTATTTCCGCTTGCAACCCAATCTTTAAAGAAAGGAAAGTGCTATGCAAAATCGATTTTCATAAATATCGAGCACTTATCCTAAAACAAATGAAGATAATTCTCCTCTACAATATCTTCAAAATATTTTCAAAATCTTCATCATCTTGCGTACCGTTGATTCGAAATTTTTCAAAAAAGATTTTTCAAAATTTCTCACATTTGGTACCAAGATAACTCCCTCTAAACCCTTAATTGATTCTAAATTTTCTGTATGAAAAATATGCTTTCATTAAGGGGGTGTATTAAACCAAAATTGTTCCAAAATTCATGCTAAATCAGTTTCTCTCCAAATGCTTTCCGAAAAACATATCTTTTAATCATTTTGTTTCAAAAACATCATGGATATGCTATTTTTGAGGGGGAGAAACGTGATTAAAATGTGATAAAAAATGTTTAATGATCGTTGTTTGAATCTCAAAATGAGCTCGACTCAGACGGAACCAATGAATTGACGGGAATCAAAGTCAGTAAATGTACCATCTCGAGAAACTTGTGATAGATATGCACTTTCATGGGTCCAACCTCCTTTTTCAAGGAGTGTTTACAACTTCAAGTTAGTTATTAGAGCTAGTTGTCACCTAAAAACTGACAATGGAACTCTTTAACTAAGCAACGTAACCGTGTCTCGTGGGGAATTTTCTATCATGAGCCGATCAATTCAAAAAGTTCGAACTCTACCCTCTATGTGCAAATTTCTGTCAAAACTTATTAGCACATGTGAAGGGGGAGTGTTTCTGAAAATATAAAACTCTTGGAGTGTCTCAAACATGTTTTCAATCTTAAACACTCTAAGAGATTTTCAAGAAAAATGGTTTTATGGCAACATGGGACAGTCATGAAGTTATAAGGTGACTAAGGATAGGAAATCTGTCCTATGATCCGCCAGAGCCGGAGGGATCTACCCAAGGACATCACAAATAGTTTAGAACTAGAAGTCCTTAGGAATGATTGAAAAAAGGAATAATGTGAGAAAGGAGAAAGAAGGGGTTGAAGAATTAAAAAGAAATGTAATGTAAAAGGGTGAAAAGAAATAGCCCTCCATATTCAACCTTAGGGCAGAAACCGGGTTCAACTCATCTGCTACTGGTTGTCACTAAGATGACACTGGTATTGAAGACAAAGACATCATGGACCCAGTGACGCACTGCACTAAACCTTCTAGCCACTCAATTCCTCTCAAAAGGATTTGTTTCATTCTCACTGGGAACCCTACATAATCTATTGACCTTCTCTTAGAGTTGGTTGGTATTGAAGAAGGAGACCTTCTCCCTAGTCTCTGCTCAGGAAAACCAAAACGCACTATTGAGTCTAGAGACACGAGATTCATCAAAAGATCTCATAGGAACACATGACATGACATCGCTTGTTGTTCATCTATAAGGGCACAAGTGATATATTATAGAGTCCTACGTAGATCTTAGCAATCTGCCAGAACATTTATGAGAGGTTTCACAATTGTGATCCTCAGTGATTGAATGGAAACTCCTGCCAGGGTCAACATCAAGCAGCTCTGACAGCAGGTCACTTCGGTAACTCCCCGTGGGTTACGCTTAGTGTGTCTCAAACGGTCTACAGTCGTGGGGTGATGCTTCGGTGTACCTCAGCGACTCATCTGAACTGTAGGTGTACTTCGGTATATCGCGTTATCTCACTTGTGGGACTCCAGTTCAGGAACGGCCTTTGTAAGAATTAGAGATGTGTTTTCACACTATGCTGTTAACGCCCTCGAAATTCAAACTTGTAAGAGCCGGAATCCGCTTATTACTAACCTGTTTTTATGTTTTCTTCGTATGGAAGCTCCGGAGCGGATTGATCGTGCAGATTTTCCACATGCTCATACCAGCAACACATGAAAGTTCTCATCAAAATCAAAGGCAACAAAAGTTAAGATGATTCTTCGTCAATGCCAAAGAATCTACAAAGTTTAAAGACTCGAGAACTACATCATTGGTAACCAAAAGACAAATAGAAGTGTGAGCATGGTGGAGAAAGGCGTGGAGACACCTAACCAACAAAGTTGACAATGGCAGACAACCACATTATCTGATCACAAAGCATGAAGGAACAAAGATTCAAGACTATTCTATATCTACACACAAAGTTCAAGCTCGAGAAAAGTAAAGACCAAATCAAGTGGAGCATCTTTTGAATGACCACCCCTTAGGGGGAGATTGTTAGCCTTAATAGTTTTATTAGAAGTGATGGTCATTCACGTTTAGGAACTTTGTAACGTGTGTTAGATATTGTGATAGAATAGTCAACGGGCTCGTAGATTGGACTAAGCTAAATGGGTACTAGTTATGTTAAGCTTGCCTTTTATCCAATCCAACCCATGTCCAACCCACGAAGCCCATAGAAAGCCTTTTAGGGCATTATATTACTTGTACTATATAAACCCCTCAAAGTCTCATTTGAGGGGTGTGCTTGAGTGTGTGTGTGTTTTTCATATGAATATTGTTTTCATCTTCTTTACTTTATCTCTCTAAAACATTCACATACATCTCTTGTACCACCACATCTTTGCTTCATCTTTCTAGTTATATTGTGTGAAATGATTTGATAAAAAAGGTCCTAACAGTTTATATTTACATTTATCATTTTATATTTATATTTGCATTGCATGGCTTGTTGCTTATATTGTGTTGATTATGTTTGGTTTGTGGCTTGATGTTTATATTGTGTTTGTGTTGTGATCTACTTAATACTATCTCTAGCTGTTGTAGAACTATTATTAACACTTTTCATATTGCGTCACACTTGATCGGTTATTTGATATGAATGATTTAAGTTATTAACGGAAACGTACTCACCCCTTCTACGTCATGTTCCTTATTTAGCATAACCCGGTCACTTTCAGAACCAACCTGTGTTTCATGGGAAGAAACAATGGTCGACCTAATAGTTACATGTTCATCATAACGTGTCCACTTCGAGCAACAACATGGTCAATATTATCTGCATTCATACTTGGGTCAAGAACAACCTCGTTAGTACTGTTAGTGAGCCATTCCTCTCCATTCGTGTATTAATAGATATTTATTTCAAAATTCAAAACCTGGTCATTTTCCCCCTAAAATAGGTCCACCCTACACCGAATTAATACTTCACCACAAAAAGACAAAAAAAGGAGCGTCTGTCTATAACGGACATATTTCTATTTCCTATAAATAGAGGCTCATTTGCACACTTTCAAAGGGATTTTTACACACATTTAAACCAGATTTCCTCGCATGTTTAGCACACTTTTCATACTCTTAAAATCATCATAAACCATTGATTATAATGCTTCTAAATCTCATTTATTGCAAGCATAATTTTACTTGATGATCCATCCAAGCAAGCTTAGGCACACACATATAAAGATCAACCACAACAAGATTAGCGCACATTTAATTTTCATGCATTAAAGCCTTCTTGTCAAAAGAGGTTCATCCATGTCAAGCTTAGATTTCTTGATATTTAGATTAGGCTCTTATATCTATTTGACGGCCATATATTGGATCTCACATTGTATCATCACCAAACATCACTTAGATTAGAGGTTAGATGGTTTATGTGTTTCTGCCTTAAAACACAAGGTTTTTTTATGTTGGGCCATAAAACATAACGAGTTTGGTTGTACCCAAAGAAGGACTTGATATTTAGATTAGTATCGGAAAATAATGTAAGCAACACGGTTTATGTGTTTAGACCTTAAAACACAAGTTTTGTTATGTTGGGCCATAAAACATAATGGGTTTGGTTGTACTATCAAACTTAGTATCGAAAATTATTGTATGCAACGTTTTAAGGTTTTCTCCACTGAGAAGGGATCTTGTGGACTAGTGATGATATCAAATAAAAACATATTATTAGCATCATTTATCCTAAGAATATTGCTTATTTTATATTACTTTGTATGGGAATTGGTACTTAATCGTTTACTTTTGTATTTCTCAGTTAAAAACAAGCATTTGGTGAAAGTTAACTATTTTGAACGTAAAATGGAGCAAAATAGATCAAGTTGGAAAAGTCTACTGAACTGAAGGTAGATACGCCATATCATTCTAGACAGATACGCCGTACATCAAGACTTAGACGAATGTGAAGACCATTTCCTGGCTTTAAAGAATACGCCGTATGGGTTTCTCCCATACGCCGTATATGAAACTTGGTCAACATAGAAGATCTGACTTATTCTACTCCAGATACGCCGCATAACGTCCAAGAGATGCGGCGTATTAGCTTCAAGACTTCACCAAGACATTCCAAGATTACGAAGAAGAGATGCGTCATATGAGCATTGAAGATCCGCCGTATCCTATGACGGTGTGTGAATATTCTAGAATATAATAATCTTGGACCCCACACGAAGTTACCTAGATATGGCGCATTGAGTAAACTGATACGCCTTATCGATCTCGTTTCTAGAAACTATAAATAGAGGTTGAATGCTCTCATTCGACACACACATTATACCAAACGAAATCAGAAGACCAAGCACCACAAGAGACATCCAGAAGAACGAATTCAGAAGCTTAAGAAGGCCTTGCAAGTGCGTAATTACATAGGGAGATTCGCTTAATTATAGTAGTACTCTTTAATTGTTTGGCTAGCGTGCTCTTTCTTTCATTAGATTCGCATTAAACATACTACCTGCATTATTGATTATATGATGTTTTATTTGGGTTTAATGTTTGGTGTGTAAGAATTGATACCTCTTGATTATCGTGCCTTGTCGACGCGGCTCGCACAATTACTTTATTAACCTTATTGCATAGTTAATGTATGCCCTAACGGGATAAATAGTTTAACAAAGTATCATTAAGGAAATATTAATACAGATTTCTAGTTAGTCGTGACAGGACTTTTACAAGAGATCTAGGTAATTTAGTATGCTACATAACAAGCAGCCATAGAGTAAGTACTTATTTAATACTTATCATATATAACTAATCAATTAGCGAGCATATCTTCCTTACTATCGGATTGACCACTTATTGCTATTTGTTTTCTATCTATGTACGTGCGTGTCTTGTTGTCTTTACCTTTTATTAGTTTTACTTAATCAACACATCGTGTCAGTCTCATACTCATAGGCTAAAAACCCCCTTTGCGTTAGATTAGGTTTAATTAGACTAACTCTAGGATTAAAATACTGATAGATACTTAAGTGTTAATGTTTCACTCTTAGTGATCGACACTCTACTTACCAACTAGGCTACATTGATCGGGTATACTGCTCGTGAGTGATTATTATAGGTTAAGTCGGCTAAATATAGATATTAAAACTTGAATTCACAAATAGACCTACTATACGACACATCAAGTTTTTGGCACCGTTGCCAGGGAGTGAATTGTTTAATACTTGCGTAGTTGTTTGTATTTTAATTTAGGTTTTTAACATTAGAATAGATTTTTGTGACAATTCGTAAATTCCTCGATGCGTCATAAACGGAGAAACAACAATTAGAGCGACCGTTCCATCCAAGTTGAGATACGAGTCGTATTATATATCGTTTTTATTGGAAATATTATTCTAAGAACATTGGTGTAACTCTAGAGTCACGATTCCCTTGCTTGCTAGTTCAAACGAGTCCCGAACCTAATATATCAAAAGTTTTACAAAGTTACATCTAGGGTCCTTGTGATAGTTTACGTTACCACCCGTTATACTTTCACTTGTACATAATTAGCCCCTCATGGGAGTATAAATACCCCCATATCTTGCTACTCTCTCATTTCTTCCACTCTCTTTCTCTCTCTAATAAACACACACACAATATTTCTCTCCTCCCTCTCTCTATATTTTCCGGCCAACCCCTAGGGTTCCGGCGCCGTCCTCGGACTCCGGCCAAATTCCGGAAACCTCCTCTAATGACACTGCCTACCTTAAATGGTAGATCGGGCCCTTGTGGTTCCGTTTCTACAATACACACGCCCCCAAACGCCAAGACGCGTTCTAGATCTAAAAATTAAGATTCGTAAGTTAGGGTTTTCAATAGTAACGAGTATTAAAGATTGTACGTTTGATTAGGGGTAGTGTGATGGTCACAAACATAGGTTATGAAGCGTTAGTGGTGTTCGTGAACCACCACAGCTACGGCTGTGGCCATCGTCCTCCGTCTCCTTATATCTCTTTCGTCTCTCCTTCTATTTTCTTCTCGTTGTTTGTTGGGTAAGCCAAGAGCCCATTCGTCTATATATTATTATCTTTGTTTTTATCAATTTCGTATATTGTTTGTGTTATACTTTTTGTGGGGACAAAACATATATAAAAAGTTTTAAATCCTTTTCGTGTGGTAACAATTGATAAAACTGAAATAGAAACGGGTTTGATTGATTTGATGCGTGGTAAGATGTTGGGTTTTAATGATTTGTTGTTACCGAGTCAACCGGGTGAGCCGACTAGGTGAGTCAGGTCTGTTAACCACTCGTCATACGGGTCGAGTTGGGTCAAAGACCCATGGTTATGTTGTCAGGTTGCTTGGGTCGGGTCTAATGACCCGTGTTAATATTGTTTGGAACGGTTGTGATGGTTTGGAATCAGTGGGGTACAAGTCGAGTTGGGTTATGTTTGTTATCACCATGTTAGTCACACTAGGGTGCGTTTAATTGGGTAAGTTATTTGTCGGGTCACAATGTGTTAATTAGAGCTTTTATGAGTCAAATGGTTACGGGTTCATTGCGAAGACACGATAATAGTATATAAGTCATAATCGGTTATTAAAATGAATTAACAACTACTAACCAAATGTTTAAATAATATAAGTCAAGGGGTATACTTTTAATACGTCAAATTAAATTGTCTTAAAGATATAAGAAATTGTGGTAATGGAGTTAACTTGATATAGTTTTATATATATACGTAACGACTCGATTAGGTAACGAGTCAATCATTCGACGAAACCGGGATAAAAACTATTGGATTAAACAATATTGGACTTGAGCAAATAATGAACAAGTTATTATAAAACGGGATGATAATTATTTAAAACTAACTACGTGATTGATAACTAATATCGGATATTATATATACATTATAACTTATAAGGTTCAACTATGGTTTATAAAATAGAGTAACATTTGATATACGAATAATATTGGTTATGAGTTAGACTTTATTAAATGTTTGAACTAACCGAATACAATATATTGGACTCGGAAATGAGTTTAATATATTTATTACGCAATATGCCTAAGTATTCTATTTTAAAATTTTTACTAATAGCGAGACATTTATCTATATAATGTCGACAAATATGGTTTTATTTAATTATAAACCTTTATCAACAACGATAATAACTGGCGTTTTATATAAACAAGTTAACTTTTAGAAACTTGTTGGTAAATGTTATTTTGAGAAGACGGTATGATAAAGACGTAATGTTTTGGAAACATTGAATAACGAACACGTCGCTATAAAATACTACAATAGTATACCTTATATAGAGTACTTTATTATAAACTGGTATATTTACGAGTAACGATCGTGAAACCTTTGATAATCAAAGGATAAATGGAAACTTATCTTTTATTATAAACATGTACGTTTGGGATTATAGGGAAACTACCGAAAGTTAATCTATTTATACTTAATAAATAGTTGTCGTCATTACCTAGTATTTGACTAGCCTGAGTATTATCAGTATTTCTTGACTTTGTCAATGTCTTTTCCTTTTTGGCGTATATTCTAGTTAGTATGTCTCGACTGTGTCGACGTTTTCTCCTCTTTCGCGTGACTTGTGCGTCGCGTCTATGTTTCTTACGACCACACGAAACGTTAAAACTAAACCTTTTGAGATATTAATAATGGACTTTTGAAAGTAATGACATGAATGATCCACGAAAACTATGACACATTACTTTCTATCGATTTTTTTATCATATGAGCCGTATTTTAAGATAATCGTGTACGCATTAGGTTGCGGCAACTCTATTCTATCATACTCGTCGTACCTTCTTCTGGATGCCATGGAGATTAGCTTTAGATGCCAGTCGTGTCAATAGTGAATAGTGCATTACTGTGGCTAAGGTGAGTTTCATAGCCCCTCTTTTCAAAGGTTTTCATAACTATTTTGGGGGAGAATACATGCTGCTTTTAACAAACCATAACTGGATATGTGAATTTTATTTGAGAATGACTGTTGTTGTAATATTTTATTGGTGATTGATATCTTAGGTGTTTATGTGAATACAAACTATTTCTTAGACCTGCCACTACTACTTGAATTGCTAATGTGTTAACTAGGAAAGGTTAGACATGTGACAGTTGTTGACTTAGACTAGGGTAGCATCCCTATGTTATAACGTGATGCCTAGCTAAGAATAGACATCTATATCCGACCTAGACCAGGGTAGCTTGTGTCCTAGGCCTTGCTACGACTGTGCTGGCTAGAGTTGCCTGGGGCCTGCTGAGATCTCGTTTGTGTTGTTGATTATTGATTGGATTGATCGTTGATTGGAATGTTTATTATATATTTGCCTTAGTCACACATATAAACTAAACTCTATCAGGTCCACTACTAATTTTGTAACTAAACTCTATGAAATCACCAGCGTAAGCTGACCCTTTTTAGGACGTGTTCTCAGGTTTAAGGAGATAGCTCACTATTGGAAGATGCTTGGCAAGGGGCATGGTCATAGGCGACTCTGATGAATAATAGGGACCGCTTTAAACATATTTTGGGCCTATTTCCGCACTACTTTCATTAATGTAAACTTATGGTTTTCAATTAATGAATCTTATTCTAAATAAATGGGATAAAAACCATTCTTTGTACCTTATGTTGTGATACCAAGATAGTAGCACCCAAAGGTTCGTATGCTTCCGCTGGACCATATTTTTGGGGTGTTACAATTTTTATTTGGCTAACTTTGTTATTGTATTGCTTGTATATTTGTGTTTTTCTGCATTTGTTTTTGTTTTTATGTTTGTTTGATTTCTGCAATTTTTTGTTTGTTTTTCGTTTTTGTTTTTTTGCACTGTTATCTGTCTGTTGTATTTTGCTGAACTAAACGATACGGCGCATCTAATCTCATAGATACGGCGTATTGCGTTTTTACTATTCATACAACGTATCTTATTTAATTATTCGGGTACGACACATGTAATCTCATAGATACGATGTATTATGTTTTTAATCAGAGTTAATTGAAACCCTTAAAAGTCATACGACACATAAGCTTTTAGCCTATTTGGCGTATTAATTTTCAAAATATGTCCGAAATTTTAAACCTACGACGTATCGATTTATCTTGATATTGCGTATCTATTTTCTAAACAAAAAAGCTTGGATTTAAAAAAGAGAGAGTACGATGTATTTGCTTTTGCATGTACGGCGTATTTATTTTCTTCTATATAAGCAAATTAGAAAATCCAAAAATACGGCGCATTGATCTTTGTCAATATGGCGTATATTTTTATCTGACTAAAAGGCCGATCTATATTTTTATTCTTAATATACGGCGTATCCATGTTATTGATACGGCGTATCGTCTGCAGATATCAGCAGCTTTTATCCTTCTTATTCAATTGTGGTTCCTAGTTTTTTGTGCTATCTTACGATAGGGCCCGTCCTACTGACATATTTATTGTTGTTCTCAGGAATCATTATGGGTAACAAAATGAAGGAGTGCCTTATTGAAAACAGTGAAGGCTATGAATCAAGTTTTGCTAAACTTCGGATTAGCGAGGAAGACAGGTTTGCATTAAAGGGACAAATTCTCAAATAATTACGTGGTAATACTTTCAGTGGTTCTAAAAATGAAGGCCCGGTGACACATCTTGAGAAAATCTACAGAATTTTTGAAATGTACACTCTTGCTCCCCATAACATGGAGCAACTCATGCTTTGGGCTTTTCTGAATACTCGTACTGGGGGTGTAAAGGAATGGTTGAATGGCAAACCTTCTGGTTCCATCTTACCCTGGAAGGATCTCAAAAATAAATTTCTGATACAATTTGGGCATGAAGATCCCTATGCTAAAGAACCCGAGTTCGTTGGCTGGTTTACTCCAAATTCCGCTACTACAATAAGATGAATGCAACTCTTAAAAGCGAACTGTGGAACTATTGGATGAAAGGGGATGATGAGGAGGAACTGACTGATGAAGTTGCTGAGCTATTCATAATTGATACAAACCTATTTGATTACGAGACTCCCTTGTGAAAGGAGTTCAGAGAATTCAACTATCTATTGAAAATTGATGAAGATGTGCTTACTAGAGATCTGCCAGGATTTAAAACTTTTGATGATTATAAAAATACCTGGTATTACGAGACGGATTACAATACACCATGGGTTATCGAAAACCCTTAGAAAGAAGACGTGGTTGAACATACATGTGAGTCCCTTCACTTCAAGAATGGACACGAGACATGGCCAACATGTAATTGGGAAAAGGAAAAATCATGTAACGGTGGTGATCTTCTTGGAATAATACGAATTGGGAATAACATCTATTTTCAAAATCAAGAATGGTATCAGTTGCTTGAGGATAGTGTAAGGAAATGCAAAGCTTTGTCTGAAAAGGCTAAAGTGGAGACTTGTGATGATGATGAGGACGCTTTGGAAGAACTACAAGACTATTTGGAAGAAATAATGAAGCCTATTTTGTGGATCTAGATGAAGAAGCATTTAAAGAAAGAGATGTAAATTACTTGGCATACCATACAAAGAGCCACCAACATTCAGATCTGAGAAATTTGAAGTTGTTAAGTATTCATTTGGACCATTAGAAGAATATGCTGCAATTAAGTTGAACATTTACAATACTTTGAAGAGAACTGAAGATAATGTGTCAACTGCTTACCATGACATTTTTCGCATGAAAGACGAAGGATGGCTCGTGGCTAGAACAAAGTAGAGCAGAAGAAGAGTCTAACTTGAAGACTCTGGAATAAAGAGAAGTGCTTACCGGGAGACAACCCAGAATTTTTTACTTTTTTGTTTTCGAGTCTGTCAGACCTGCACATAGATACGGCGCATCATATAAAAAGGGTGTGGCAAATTGATTGTACAGGTCATATCCAGTTTTTATTTTTATGCATTTTAATTTTATAACTGCACTTGAAACTTTCTGTGAGATGGTTTTTGATACGGCGCATCCTGGTTTTGCGATGTCTCGTATCACATCTGACTCGTATTTTATTTTAGTTTTTATTCCAGGCCCGATATGGTGCATCCCTTCCTATGGATACGGCGTATTGACTGACCTGATGATTTAAAGTTTTTATTTTTATTATATTTTTACTAACCATCGGTTAACGTAGACGCGCTACTTGTGGTTTTCATGATTAATTGCACAGGTTGAGTGGTATGAATGCAAAGGAAATGGTAGTTTACATATACCTTGTATTTTTCGTGTGTTGTAGCCATGCTGACATCCAGACGACTTCACACACAGAAAATAGAAAGTTGCTCACAAACGCATCATGGAGGATCATATCGAGCAAATATCAGGGGAGTTTTTTCGTTCTAATTCTTTGTATTTCCTATTTTTAATTTTATTTTACACAACGGGACGTTGTTTATCTTAGGTGGGGGGATGGAGAATGAGAACGTAACTTGTCCTTATTTTCAAAAAAATATGCTAATATGAGCTTAATATATGACAAATTTAAATTTTTTCTAGCATGTTTTTGTGAAATCAAAGTTGCATGACCCGCACACATAACCCTTATTTCAATATTGTGAGAATTTAGCCTTATCCGTTTCTAATATTTTACCCAAATTCCACAAAAATATGTGTGTGCCGGTGACTTGCAGTAAACTTTAGAATTTGGCTTGTATACTATTCGAGACCACCATAATGAGTATTATTGATATAATTGGAGTAACTTGTCTAACTTGGTAAATTTATAGGATTACACCCAAAAAACCTTTATATGTCATGTCTTATTAACTAATTACACTGGTTAGTTAACCCCCCGTAACACCTTTTGTTACTCTCACTTTTAGAGTAAGATACCCCTAGAAAAACCCTTAGAGCCTTTTCTTTCCTTTCTTACACCCAATTATATGTTTCGTTACACCTGTACACCTTAGCCTACCCTGTAGATTAAGTCCGTGGTTGGTTACTTTTTGTAAAGTGTGTATTTCCTATGTTTTTGTGTATGTTTCTTATCATGGTTAGGTCGGGAATTTCACATTGCAATGGGTGTGTGTCTTGTCTACGTATTGGTCAGGAATTGCACATCGCAATGGGAATGTGATAGTAGTAGTTTTTGATTTTCGAGTGTTTGCTACTATCATTATTATTTTCATATCTAAAGTATTGAAAAGTATGGAAAAATTATCCAGATGTATTATGATGGTGATAAGGTGAAATTTTAGACCATTAGTTTTATTGGCTTTAAAAAATGAAAAAATGAAAAAGAAAAGAAAAAAAAGAGAGAGAAGAAAGAGTGAGAATGTGAGATAATCGACAACATGCAATCTCTAATATCTTTTCTATTGCTCTAATTTGTTTTAGTTATGTTATTACATTCGTGTGGTACGTAATTGTTTCCAGATTATTGTAATCGTTGGGATTTTAAGGTTTAGTTTTGTCGAAGTTTTTTTTAGGGTTTCGCTAATTCTTAATCGTTTTATAATATCACACGTGCTTAACATGGTTGAATTTGGTTAGTTGATTTGCGCTATAACTCATGCCTTAGCTTCACCAAGGTCCTCATTTTGGAAGATTGCCGTGGCCTTCCTGTTTTATTTATTTATTTATTTTTTTTAGTCATTGTTTAGGGTTTCGAAGTTTCTGTCTTTGATTTTCTGGTTTCTTGTGTTCGCTGCTGTTTTTTCTTTGCAATATGGATAAGAGTGGTGATGTTAATGTCGATTTGGAAGCCTTGGATGCTCGAATGCAAAGGTTGAAAGGAAATGATGCTGGTATTGATGGTGCGCCTAAGCCAAGAATGCCTATGAGGGTTTTACGAAACCCTAAACTTGCTACAACTGATGATAACTCGACCTTGGCTTTTGGTGGTAATTCTTCTGCTCGTCCGCCTCAAGAAATTGGGGTGAACTATCGTGAGGTAAACATTGGTTCGTGTGGTAATCCAAACGTCCAATCTGGTGAACATGATTCGTTATTTTGGGACGCTGAAGGTATTGTTACAAATCCGTATACTAAATCTGATTTCCCAACTCTTGAGGAGGTTCGTGGTTTAGCTAAAAGTGGTACTCAGTTGGGTAATCAAGATAAGAATGTCAATGTGGCTGCTGGGGCCTCTTTGGAAGATATACCTCTATCAGGAAGTCATGTTCTTAACCAGGATGATATTAGTTTGCCTAAAGGTGATGGGATTAGTGTGGCTAGTCAAGCTGGTAAATTCAAGGGTATAGTGACACATGATTCCTCTAATAAGGAGAACCCTATTGTTCAATCGTCTGAAATTATGCAGTCATCAACCTACGTTGGAGTTGCTAGTGGCTCTCTTACATGCTCATCCCCAAGGTACTCAGTCTATTCCTGTCAAAGGTAAGTCTAACTTTCGTGCACTTAAAGTTGATAATATTTTTAATGGTGTTGACGTATCCGTTCCTCGTAAGGTGGTAGAAAATATTAGCACTAAATTTGATAACACCTTGTATGGATATTTCATTGGCAAGCGTATTGCATTTCCTGTGGTTGAGTATTTTGCGAGTAACAACTGGGCTAAGTATGGTTTAAAATGGATCATGATGAATGCAAAAGGCTTCTTTTTCTTTAAGATTGATTCCCAGGTTGGCTTGGAGGCTGTCTTAGAAGGAGGTCCGTGGATGATTAAAAATAGCCCTATTATTCTTAAAAAGTAGACCATGAGTACTAGTTTGACGAAAGAGGATTTAACCCGCATTCCGGTATGGGTGAAGCTTCATGATGTTCCTTTACAGGTATTTTGGAGGATGGTATTAGTATTATTGAAACACATATTGGTATGCATATCATGCTTGATTCTTATACTAGCTCTATGTGTATTGATTCTTGTGGTAGGAGTAGTTTTGCCCGTTGCTTAATTGAAATTGACTCTCATGCTCCCCTTAAGGAATCTATTACTGTTGGGGTCCCCTATGGATAGAATTGGTTTTTCTTCTGAAACTATTAGGGTGGAATTTGAATTGAAACCTCCTAGATGTGATGTTTGTTTGATTTTTGGCCACTCTGTTGATACTTGTCCTAAGAAAATTGTGACTGCACTGGTTGTGGAGGATAGAAATGATGGGTTTCAACTAGTTGGGAAAAAGGGTAAAGCTAAGAAGAATGCTAAGGATAATAAAAGTGGTAATGTTTTTAATGGGGTTCCAGTTGGTAAAAATATGCAGTATAGACCCAAAGCTGCAAACACTCCTTCTACTAGCAAACCTCCTCAAGGAGTAGCTAATACTAGTGCGGGTCATTCCCCCAACCTGGTAGGTACTTCTATTTCACCTAATAATTCTACACCTACTGTCCTAACTGATGAGACTAATAAGGATAGCCAACCTGCTCATACATCACCTACGGTAAGTAACCCAATTCTGGCTCCTAATGTAACTACATCTTACCCATTTGGTTCTTTGGCTACTTATGATGATGTTGATGAGACTAATGATTTGGCGGATGATGATGAGGTTGAAAATGTATTCGATGAATCTGGTTATTTGTTTGATAAACCAGGGGCAAGCACTCCTGTTTTGAATGTTCCTGATGTTTAGTATCGCCTTTTGGAATATAAGGGGTTTGAACCATTCCCCTAAACAAAAAGAGGTTAGACAGGTGGTTAATGAAAATAATCTTAGTGTGTGTGAGGTTTTGGAATCTCATGTTGATGCATCTGTGGTGTATGAAACATGTCGTAATGTTTGTCGTCGATGGAAGTGTACGTCAAATGGTAGTCTTTGTGATAAGGGGTCCCGTATGGTTGGAATTATGATATTTTTGATGTTATGATTATGTCTCAAACTAACCAGGTTATGCATGTACAGGTTAATATTCATGCGGACAACAAAACATTTTTTTGTTCCTTTGTGTATGCAGATAATTATTATGGTAATCGGCATGCTCTTTGGACCAACCTTGTGTGCCATGCTGGTTTTATGCGTAGTAGGCCTTGGGTCTTGTTGGTTGATTTTAACGCGGCTCTAAAAATGGAAGATCATTAATGTGGTAGTTATACTCCTGACATTGCTATGCGCGAATTTAAAGATTGTGTTCAGAGAATGGAGGTTGAGGATATTAATAGTACTGGTCTTCACTTTACTTGGAATCAGAAACCAAAAGGCTCATTTGGTACATTGAAGAAAATTGATAGGGTGATGGGTAATCTGAAGTTTTCTGACTCGTTTCCAGATTCTTTTGCTATCTTTCAACCTTATCGTATTTCAGATCATTCTCCGTGTGTTCTTCGTATACCTCAGGTAACTAAGCTTAAGCCTAAACCTTTCAAGTTCTCTAACTTTCTGGTTCATAAAGATGGGTTTCTTGATACGGTTACTGCGGGGTGGAGTCTTAATGTCCATGGTTGTGCTATGTATCGTGTGGTTCAACGTTTGAAGGGGCTGAAATCCCCTTTTCGTAAGCTTTTGCACAGTCAAGGTAATCTTCATGAGCGGGTGGTTAGGATTCGTAAGGAATTAGATGAGGTCCAAAAGGCCATTGATAAGGATCCATCTAATTCAGACATTCGAGATGAACATGCTCACTATCTTCTTGCATATAAGGAGGCTACATTAGATGAAGAACGGTTTTTAAAGCAGAAATCTAAAGTTCAGTGGCTTCATGCAGGTGATTCTAATACGACTTATTTTCACAATATTGTTAAAAGCAAATGTGCCCGTAATCGAATTGAATTGGTTAGAGACGCAAACAATGTCTTGTACGAGGGTAATCAGGTTGCAGGTGCCTTTGTTGCTAACTATGAACAGTTTCTTGGTATTGAAGGAAATTGTAGTTCTTTTGATGATTATGGTATATTTTCTAATGTTCTTCCACATCAATTGGCTGATTTGATGGTACGTCATGTTACGGATGCTGATATTAAGGAAGCTATATTTCTATGGGGGATGATAAAGCTCCTGGACCAGATGGCTACACGGCTGCTTTCTTTAAGAAAGCATGGGATATTGTGGGTGCTGAGGTTATGTCTGCTATCCGGGATTTCTTCATTAATGGTAAGCTTCTTAAGGAAATCAATCATACCATTATATCCTTGATTCCTAAAGTGTCTACCCCGTCTAAGATTAATGATTATAGGCCTATTTCTTGTTGTAATGTCTTATATAAATGCATTAGCAAAATTCTTGCTAATCGTATTAAAGAAGGCCTTGGTGAGTTGGTTAGTATTAATCAATCTGCATTTGTTCCTGGCCATCGTATATCTGATAATATATTACTTACCCAAGAGCTTATGCGGAATTATCATAGAGGGAGAGGTCCACTTAGATGTGCGTTTAAAGTCGATATTCAGAAGGCATATGATACGGTTGATTGGGCTTTTCTTGAGGCTATTCTGATTGGGTTTGGTTTTCACTCCAAAATGGTTGACTGGATCATGGTGTGTATCTCATCTACATCCTATTCTATATGTGTTAATGGGGATCTTCATGGATCGTTTAAAGGTAAGCGGGGTCGTAGGCAAGGTGACCCGTTATCTCCCTACTTGTTTACGTTGGTTATGGAGGTGTTAACTCTTAATTTTGCAGAAAAAGGTTTCTAATGCAGTGGATTTTCATTTTCATCATTTGTGTGAACAACAGAGAATTGTTAACCTTTGTTTTGCAGATGACCTCTTCTTGTTCGCTAGAGGCCATCCGGATTCTGTTAATGTCATTATGCAGGCTTTGGAGGATTTCAAGAACTTTTCGGGTCTTGTCCCAAGTATCCCTAAAAGTACAACTTTCTTTTGTAATGTTCCTAACGCCATGAAAGCTGCTATTCTCCAGTCTATTCCATTTGCAGAAGGTTCTCTCCCTGTCAGGTATCTTGGGGTCCCTCTTATATCATCGAGACTTCTTTATAGGGATTGTAAGATTCTTGTTGAAAAGTTGGAAGGTCGTGTGAATGATTGGCATAATAAGTTCTTATCTCTTGCGGGGTAGGCTTCATATGGTGAGGTCTATATTATCTTCGATGCATTTATATTGGGCTTCTGTCTTTATCCTTCATACTCATATTATTCATGAGTTAGAGCAGCTTATGAGGGGTTTTCTTTGGTGTCAAAGAGAAATGAAAAGGGGTAAGGCCAAAGTTGCTTGGGAATCTGTTTGTAAGCCTAAGAAAGAAGGTGGTCTAGGTATTCGTCGATTGGATGACTTTAACATTGCTCTCATGACTACACACATTTGGAGTATTTTGACACATAAAGAGTCGTTATGGGTTCAATGGATCCATTCTTATAAACTTCGTGGGAGAAGCTTTTGGGATGTCCCTTGTTTGCAATTAGACCCAAGGTTCGTCCTTTCATATGGCATAAGATCAATAATGGGAAGGACACTTCTGTTTGGTTTGATATGTGGTGTGAGTTAAGCCCGATTCGTGATTCGCTTACTGCTAGAGATATTTCTCGAGCAGGGTTTAATTTATCTGACTCGGTTTGTGATGTGATAGTTAATGGTGTTTGGCGATGGCCGTCTGACTGGTTATCTAGATTTCCATTGTTAGCTGCACTCTCGGTTCCTAATCTTAATGATACTGATGATGGATTATTATGGCACAATCTGGATGGTAACTTTAGTTGTTTTTCAGTTTCGGGTGCGTGGGAATCACTGCGCCTAAGGGCTGATTTGGTTGAATGGTGTAATGTTCCTTGGTTCTCTCATTGTATCCCGAGGCATGCTATACATTTGTAGCTTGTTATTAAACAGAAGCTGAAGACTCAGGATAGGATGCGACAATGGGATGTTGGTCCTAACGGTGACTTGGACTTGCTTAGATGCCCGCTTTGTGAATTGGTTCCGGATTCTCATTCTCACTTATTTTTTGAGTGCCAGTTTTCTATCCAGGTTTGGTTTCAGGTCCGGGTTTTATTTGGAATGGATGCGGTCCCACCTTCGTTGGAGAGTGCTATTACATTCCTTATTCCTATATCAAAGGGGCGGTCAGATAGTAGCATCATTTCTCGATTACTGCTCGCTGCTACTACATACTTCATTTGGATGGAGCGCAATGCAAGAATTTTCAAGCATAAGAAGTCTACTGTTGCTGAAGTGGTTAGCATTATTGTCTCCACTATTCGGTTGAAGCTGGTTACCTTCAAGTTCAAGAAGCTAACCTCGCGGGTTCATTTGATTCTTCATAAATGGAAGATTCCAAGTGTTTGTATCTCTCACGAAGGGAGTTCCAGGTAAGGGTTGTACTCTTTTTCCCTACTCCAAGGTTTTTCCTTTTGGGTTTTTCTTGGAAAGGGTTTTTAAGGAGGCAGACTTCCTGGGTCGAGTTGCCCTCTTCGTGCAGTGGTTGGATGCGGGATGCTCGCTTGTTACAAGTTTTTCTTCTTGTTTATGCCTAGTTAGGTGATGTAATATAGCTAGGGTCATTGTGTTTATGGCATGTCATAAACACTAGTTTATCAAGCTTTTCGCTTAAGGTTAATGTGGTAATTCTGCCACATTCCATTTGTACTTAACTTTATTTTTTGGTTATATATTTACCGGGGTAAAACCCTTTACCCAAAAAAAAAGAGAATGTGAGATAATCGGTTTGAAAAAGTTTAACCGAAGTTATATTATGCGCTAATCGATTATTCGTTGGTACGTATTATAAACCAACGATGTAAGTTATGTATTAGTGGAGATATCGCCACTATTTGTTGTACTATATTTATGGATTGCAAGGGAGTTGGTCGTTATGGGAACACCAACTAAGGTGTATTCTTTGATTTAGTCATTATTGAGTCTAATTCATGTCTACATATTAAAGCGTGAGTTTATATATTAAGGCGTGAGTTAGTCTATGATTTGTGTCTTTTTCAAAGGAAGGTCGGGAAGTAATTAACCACATTGTTTCATTAATGTATGGACTTAATCTATTTGTTTTGTGATTTTATTTTAACAACAATTATATGTTTCCCTTATCCTTATCCTCTTACTTAGTGAGTGTCAAATACATGAATAAGGTAGTGACCATCCAAGTTTTTGAGGAATTGAATGACGCGCCAACGATCTGGTGTGTGTTTTGGTGACCATTTGTTATACAAATAACGCGTCGGCGATCTAAGATACACATTAGTGCCCATCTGTTACTCAGGGAATCAAGGATATGTGCCATCGATCTATTGAGTTTGTGTAGGAAATGTTTGAAAAAAAGCTACGCATAACATTATCACAACTAACCCTATTTACCTCTTTAGACTTGTTACTCCTTAGCTTTAGTGGCGGAGATGTGTATCCTTGTCAAGCTTATGATAGAATATTTGTCACGACCGAGCAATTGAGCGAATTACTTAAATGTTACCACATAGATTAGTTGAGTGATTTGAGTGATTTTATTTTCCTACTTCATGAGGTGTTTGGTTATGCAATTGAGATTAAACAAATGAATACTTAATTATAAAAATATCCTTGACAATTGTTTAGGATACATTTTCATAAGTTAAAATCTAGAGTTTATTTGAGGACAAGTAAAGTTCAAGTGGGGAGATATTTGATGATATTCGATAACAACATATTATTAGCATCGTTTATCCTATGAATATTTCTTGTTTTATATTACTTTGTATGAGAATTGGTACTTAATCGTTGGCTTTTGTATTTCTTAGTTGAAAACAAGCAATTGGTGAAAGTTAGCTATTTTGGACGTAAAATGCAGCAAAATGGATCAAGTTGGAAAAGTATATTGAACTGAAGGTAGATACGTCGTATCATTCTAGACAGATACACCATACATCAAGACTTAGACGAATAAGAAGACCACTGCCTGACTTTGAATAAAACGACATATAGGTTTCTCCCATACGCCGTATATGAAACCTTGGTCAACATATAAGATCTGACTTATTCTACTCCATATACGCCGCATAACATCCATGAGATGCTATGTATTTGCTTGAAGACTTCACCAAGACATTCCAAGATTATGAAGAAGAGATGCACCGTATGAGCATTGAAGATCCGCCGTATCCTATGGCGGTGTGTGAATATTCCGGAATATAATAATCTTGGACCCCACGCGAAGTTACCTAGATATGGCGTATCGAGTAAACTGATACGCCGTATCGATACGGTTACCAAAAACTATAAATAGAGGTCTACTGCTCTCATTAGACACACACATTATACTATACGAAATCAGAAGACCAAGCACCACAAGACACATCCAGAAGAACGAATTCAGAAGCATAAGAAGGCCTCGCAAGTGCGTAATTACATAGGGACATTCGCTTAATTGTAGTAGTACTCTTTAATCTTTTGGTTAGTGTGCCTAATTTGTCACATATGACTCCCTTATTAATATAAAGGAACCGTGGATCAGTCTGTCTGTTTCTCAGATTTTAGTCATCTAAAAAATTCATATAAAATCAACCGTAAGTCCGTAGGAGTCATACCACCGATCATTTTAAAGGTAATTGAGTCTACTTTTATTTAAAAATACTTTCAGGAACTGATTCTAAACAAAGATGTATCAGAGTTCTTGATTTGTAACAGAATATCTTTTCCGGTCATGCCATTTTTGCAAATTTTTTGTCAAATTTGAAGGAGAGCGTTTCAACTTTGGAACGTTGATGTATTTATCTTTTAAAAGTATTGAACTTGGTCAAAGTTTGCAATAGGGAGGAAACTATTTCATTTACAAATAAAATCAAGCTAACTATACATTATGTAGAACTGTAGAATTGGGGGGGGGGGGGGGGTGGGTGCGTACTGTCTTTTCGACTTCTTCAAAGTTTATTGACTTCGTGCCTCAAAGATCACCAAATGGTTGTCCAAAAATTACAACATCCACAATAACAACCAAAGTATATAAAGCAAGTAAAAAGACACCACGATATATACTAGTTTGAGATGGGGGGTTTATACCATCTGTACGTCCAATTGAAAGTCCATGACACGATACTATTACACTAGTATAATATTTTTGGTAGATTACAAATCGTTACAACTTCACTCCACTGATATGCACAAAGATCGGCGATCACTAAGAAAAGTTACTCCCAATGGTATTCCGCCCTCAGAAACCACCCAAAAGAATCTCGTGATTTGACTTACCACCAAGACCACAAAGACCACAAAGAACTTATCCTGGAAGTATCAAACCCCAACTAGATCTCCACCAATCTAGGCTTGGTCACCAAGACACAAGACTTTCGTTGCTAGTTTGTCTAAACGTGGAGGTGGTAATGGTGGTGGGGGGAAGAAGAGTTTATATGAATATTGGCAGGAGACTTATGGAGATGACCCCTATGATGATGATCCTTATGATGATGATCCTTATGATGATGAAGACCGCGAGGAGCTTTCTGCTGATCAGATTGCCTTTTGTGATTCTTATGACATAAGGATTTCTCAAAAGTTTAGACGTTAGGTTATTTTTGGTTTGTGTTAATGTAATCTAGTTGGTAGTTGTTTGTTTTTATTTTTTTAGGATAGAATTGTCTTGTTATGTTAGCTTCATCGCCTATGTAACGGGCTAAAATATGAGATCCACCCATATCCTTTGTACTTAAACGTTTTTTCAAGTAATACATTTACCAGGGAAACCCTTTACCCAAAAGAAAGACACAAGACTTTGTAAAAAAAAAGACACAAGACTTCCCTTACAACCAAATCGAATGATAGAATTTTTTATTGTTCAAATCAAGTCCTAACCTAACCTAGAGACTTGATTCTAATATAAAGGGTATAAATATGAAGACCCTCGACACAATTCACAAGAGTGGATTAGGTTCTTGTGAATCTTCCCTTGCGGATATGTGTTCTTTCAAGAATGATAAGAGAAGAGAAGAATTAAGAACACAAGATAGACTCTAGACAATAAAAGTGAGGAAGAAAGAATGGATCATAAGGGGTGCGAAATGCCCAAGACAAGTGGGGGGTATTTATAGACCAAGCCATGGGACAAACATCACCTGGCGTGCTGCTGGCGCTACGGGGCGCTAGAGGCGTGCCATGCCACTGTTACCAATGGCTTGGTTTATTTTTACCCCGACTTGTTAAACCCCAAGTGCACTTCACATTTGACCTTTCCAATATCATTCTAACACTTGTAGTGTGATAAGGTCAACCAACTCAAATAGACATTTTAGAAAGAATATTTGGTGAAGTGTTTAAAAGAAGTTTTGAGGATGTTTGTCCAATATCAAATAGAAAGGAAAGAAGTATTGGACAAAGGGTTTAATAGGTAATTACTCACTTGGCATAGGTAGGAGAGAAAGGATATGTCAAGGAATGTTCCTTTTGGAAATGAAGTGTGTATGTAGAGAGAGAGAAGGAAGATTTGAATTTCAAATTCAAATTTTGTGAGGGGGAAGTGTATGTAATAGGATAGGTTAGGATCTAACCATGTATGAGTTAAGTGATTTGGCATGAGTTGGCCTGAGTTAGGAAGAAATAATGCCAAGAATATTCCAAACCTGTTGGAGAAGTGTGGATGTTTGAGAGGGATGATTTGAAATTCAAATATCAAATGTCTAGGATGGCTTGTGTGTGAGGTGTATATGAGTTGGCTTGATGTAATGGTTTGGATCCTAAGGTTTCAAATTTAAAATTCAAATTCAAATTCACATGTGTTTGAAATGAAGAGGTAGGTTGTAAGGAGGTTATGGTGATGTGATGGGGAGCCTTAGGATGAGATTCAAATTTCAAAGTCAAATATATTTGTTAGAGATAAGGTGGTGTGTGTGGGAGAAGGTCTGTGAAAGTGTGTGTGATTTTTGAATTTCAAACTAGTGTGTGTGTGAGTGAAGAAGATAATGAATAGAAAATATATTGTAACGATGAGAAAGATGGTGACGTGGTTGAATATTAGTAGTTAGCTGAGAATGTAGAAAAGAGAATGTGTACAAAGATTATGTGTGAATGTGGGAGACAAAAGGTACAATAAAGTACACATTATGTAAGGGAATAAAAAGAGAATTTTGGAGATGTGAGTTGGCACTTAACAGGATAAGTTTGAGAAAGGTTTAAGTAGTGAAATGGTTTGAGGTTGTGAAGAGGATGAGGATTAATCGATCATGAGATAATCATATTGTCATTAAGTTAGAAAAGAGATTCACAATAATGATTAAGAATGTCTAGTAAGAAGTAAATGTAAGAAGTGTGGAAGTTGTGAAACATTAATTGTTTGGGAAGTGATAGAAATCAAAGAATACTCATACTACCAAATACCACAAACTCAAATATTCATTAGGACTTAATCCATGATTATCCACCAATTAACATGATCACTAATCCTCTTGATGCAAACAAGCTAAGTGCTTTGTATCACACGTACATCATATCCCATAATGGGAAAAGATGCGCTTACACAAATAGATCTTTGACTTTGTGTGACCAATAAGGGAGTAAACTCGTTACATGATTAGAGAAGACGTACACACAGATGATGGTCATATGAATACTTTCGTTTGTGTAACACCCCCAATTTCGTGATACGCAGCGGAATTCAAACTGGGTGTTACTTCATGGCACAACAGTAATAACAATAGAAAACGATCTCTAAAGGAGTCGTTTAAAAAGGATTTATCATTCAAATTATTCAAATATATCAGAGTTTACAAAGATGAGGTCCCAGTTGGTTCCATTGTTTACAAAATACATCAATATAAAGTCTTTGATGTTTTGTGAATGATAAAATATTTATAGCCTTCTTGATCTAGTCCTTGCTCTTCTGTGCCAGCTTCCGACATTATGGACCTGAAATACATGCTTAAAACTGTCAACACAAAGGTTGAGTGAAATTCATAGAGTTTGTTTGATGGTTGAACACATTATGTTTGTAGTGTGAGCTATAGACTCACACCAATGGTTTGAAAACAAAACAGTTATTATTAGACTAAGCATCATGCAATCAAGGCGTTAACGTGTTCCAAAATTAATTGGTGAAAATGTCGGTACGTGCCCTTTCAGGTAAAAATTGCCGTTTTTACCAATGTTACTCAAATATAGTGCGTTTGTTTGCCTACCCCGGTCAACACAAACGGGATTCGTCAATCCCAATAGATCTATTCACAATATTCGCGCCCACTCTCACTAGTGATTAATGATTCATGATTAAGGGACTTAAGTTTGGCAAATGCGGTAACTTAGTACTAATAAAACAATCAGATAAGTATACAGTTTGAAAGCAATGTGTTCGGTTTAAAATAAAGCATGTATCTCCCTCAAGGGTTTGTAAAACAATTAAGTAATAGAAAGTGGGGCTATGAACTCACCTTAGCATGTAGTGACATAAGTAATGCAACGGTGTCAAATAAAGCATTACAATAAGGAATCGGCACAACCTAATAGATATGAGCTTGTGTCAAAACATGACAAGCATAAAGTAATCGATTCGCATGAGTTTCAAAGGATAAAACGTTTTAGTTTTCGTGGAAGTTTCGTATCAACGTTTGTAAAATGTTTAGTTTCATCATTCGTGTGGTGGTTTGAAGACCTAGACTCAAGACAAACGCACGCCAAAGTATAATATATATATATATATATATCTCATATATATTATGAAGTAAAAGAATACGCAAGATGTCTCAAGAAAACAAATCACAAAAGTATTGGAATTTTATAAATTCCTTTCATGACCCATTCGTTAATCGAACGTTTCCAAGTCGAAAGACTTTGATAATAATCAATTTCCCCAACACTTTCAATACAATATAAAACCATTAAATATCCAATTTAAATCTAATACTAATTCATTATAGTCCGATAGTCCATATGTCCAAATTCATCAAGTGTCTATTATGTCCAATATGTTTAGTCTAATAATAATTTATTAGTCTAATAAGTTTGTCCAATAAGTAGTCAAGTCGCAATCCGTAAAATAAAACCCGTTAAGTATATATATAGTCCAATGTAGTCGGATACAAGTCCAAAATATAGTCCATTAAAGTCTATCGCCCAATCTGTATTTTATTAAGTTCAAAACGTAACCCACAAAATAAGAACACAAGTTTTAAAAGTATAACTCAGTACACACTGCCCCTATATGATAGAACCTAGTATATGATATCATATACTATGAAAACCTGGGGTTACTATTGTACGCTGAAAACAGAAAACAAACACCCTTAGTCATTTGGACAAGTCGAGACTAAGCAAACAAAACGACCCTATGCGGGCTTTCTCTTTGACCGAGAACAAACTAAACCAAGTATACACTTTTGAGGGCTGAAATAAACAAAACAAACACCTTTCGGTGTGAGCTAACTAAACCAAACCCAACACCTTGTGGCGTGGGCTGGAAACAAGCAAAACCAAACACCCTAAGTGGGTTGCGGTTTGGTGGACTAGATAAGCAAACCCAAGGGCACTTTAAGTGCAGAAAATAAGCAACGAATAGCACCCTTTTGGGGCTGAAATCAGCAGCTCCAAGTGCACCCTTTGTGCAGAAAATAAACAAACAAAACGCACCAATTAGGGGCTGAAATCAGCAGCTCCAAGTGCAGTTTTTGTGCAGAAAATCAGCAACAACACGCACCCTTTTTGGGGCTGAAATAAGCAGATGTAAGCGCCCCTATTGGGCTTAAAATATGCAGAACCAATACCCCTTATTGGGGCTGTTAGGGCTGAAAATATGCAGAACCAAATGCCCATTTTGGCTGGAAAATGAGCTGAACCAAACGCACCCTTGTGCAGAAAATAATCAGACAAGCGCACCCCATGTTGGGGCGGTTTTGCAGCCAACAAACCCCCGCTGTTGGGGCTGTTTTGCAGCAAGCAAACACCCCTTTTTGGGTGGGCTGCGACAGTAGAAAACAAACACCCTTGAGGGCTATAACACGACGAATCAAACACATAAAGCGCACCCTAGCTGTAACAAATTCAAACACACCTTAAGCTACTTTAACAACACATGACACACACCCTTGTGGTATTCTTGTTAGACTGAACCGACAAGCAAACACACCCATGGTTCACTGTGGTTTGGTGGGCTGAACCCATGAGCCTAACACCAGTTTGGTGTGGCTGTGATCGTGACTCAGGATAAACAAACACCACCTTTGGTGGTTTCTTTTCCAGTCGAGAATAGAACAGATAAACACACCCCACACTTTCTTTTTTTTAAAACCGAATCCAAACAAACAAACACCACTCTTTCAATTAGTCTTAACCACACGATTAAGTTTTCAAAATGTTTTTAATTCCAGTTACAAGTCCACGAAAACCATATAATATGATTTAACAATCGATTCTAATTAAAGAACAAGATGTGTAAAAGATTGATGTATGGTTTAACATACCAATGTGAGGAGGGAGGACACGAGATGGTGGTGCTACTGTGGTGATTAACTTGAACCAAACGAGACCCAAAGACCACGATTAAAACCCCAAATGACACACCACAACCTTGGATCTTTAGTAAAGATGGACAGAAGTGGTAGCTCGTGATGGTGTGGTGGCAGCAGAAGTGGTACCATGGTGGGGGTGTGAGACGGTCATCAAAAGGGAGGAGGGAGGCGGTGGAAGAGAGAGTGAGGAAGATGGGTAAGGCTGCATGCAGTAGAGAGGCTCGATCGAGTGTGGATCGACTATAGTCGAGATCACCATCAATCCCCTTATTGTGGCACAAAATCAATCCCCTCTTATTTGTAGATGATGGTCGCTACTGCGATCGAATAAACTTTGGTTTTGTGTGTGTGTTAATTGTTATAAAAGGTATTTTTGTGGGGTATAATTTTTATAGTGTAGGTCACGTTACTGGGGCACCCAATCGCCTGAAGGTCGCTGGAGAGAGAAAGCTGACGTGACAGTGAAAAGTAAAGGGATTGAATCCCCTTACTGGGGGCAGCCTAAGTATATTTGTGTGTATCTGTGTTGTGTTGTGAGATCAAAAAAAAGAAACAGATATATACAAGGAGTGGTGTCGGTTTGATAAGAGAAAACCAATTGGACTTTTGCTTTGTTATATCTTAGCTAGGAGGGTTTTTACAAATATCTAAGTTGAGATAATATTGAGCTACGGAGTGTAGGTTTGATCCCGATAATTACTAATGTCAAGCTCTCAAGTTATGAAACTTAAAATCTGTTAACGTAAAAAAAATATAGGACTTACAAAGATGTTAAAACTTATCACTATATTTCAACTAAATATATTAGGCTCATAATAATATGAGTAAACTAAGTTTAAAATTTATGCAGTAAAGACTTGTAACGTGAGCTTTTAGATCTTGTACTTTAGAGTTTGTAAAATATAATAAAACAAAGTTTGCATAGATGCATTAGAGGGTTGTACATTAGCTTTGAAGTATTGTACTTTAGTGTTTATGATTTAATTACGTATAAATCATACTTATAATAAATTTAAGTTTCGTGAAACTCTATTAAATGGCAAACGTTTAGCTTGAACGTTCAGTAATCTTATGTTAACGAAATAACTTAACGTGGTAAATATAAGGATATTTATTTGGAATAAACATAAGGCAATGTTGGTGTCGATTAGCATGTTTATTGGGGATGTGAGTTACGTCACATTAGTTAGTTGATGTGATCTGATAACGTTTAATCTAAAAAAAAAATTAGGCGTAGAAAATGGATATATATTCTTTCATTAGAATATTATATTAATTTAATACAAGGTGAAATTTACCGGTGGTTACAGTTTGATGATATATTGAAAGTATGAGTGTCCTAGGTTTGGAATAGCCTTGGCTAGAGGTGTTTGATAAAATACTTGAGTTGATGTTTTGTCAAAAATGAGAGATTGTGATTTTGTATCCCTCTAAGTCTAAAACTCATTTTGAGTGTTCTTAATAACTCTATTATCATATTCATACCTGTCATAAAAGATCCAAAGTTGTCGTGTAAGGGGAAACTCGACTTTCAAAAACCGAGCAGTTCCTTAATAGTCGGCTGGCACGCTGCTGGCGCTTCGGCGCGTCACTAGCGCGCCAGTTCCAGTTAAGGAACTGTTTGGTTATTGGCTTACATTTGTGATTTTATGTGTTGTGAAGGTTTATTTTTTATCATTAAAACATAATAGAGAACTAATCAATGTTGCCCCAACGATCTCCTCCTTTTTGATGATGACGAATAAATTCTGAAAACAAATAAAATTACAAAACATAGCGAAGATTAAGAGCTTGCGTCTTGACCTTTCCTTGTAATTAGGTGAAGCTTCAAATTTTCTTCACCCGAGCTTGAGCTCTTTGCTTTCTTTCTCCCTATTTTGTCGAATAAAAAAGGTGGGGTAAAACTCAATCTTTCACAAAAATGTCTTCTCCCCCGAATGACGAGCTTCCCCCTAGATCATTTCTCCACCTAGATTGTTTCTCCCCTTGTTCCAAGGCGGGAATCCATGAGTCAAGAGCATCACCTTTGCAGTGTTCTTGGCTACACAAAAAACACAACACACAACAACCAATAAGCCACAAACAATCTCACATGTACAAGTCCATAATAGGTTAGTTTACCATCTGGATGCTTGAGTACATGGGTTAGTTCACACAACTCATAATACCACGCATGCAAAACAATAACTTTCATATTGAAGCTAAAATAAGTCATTCCATTTTAGGCATACATGAACAAAATATGCTTTACCAATTTATGAGGCAAGCACTATCCTAGTACTTCCCACAAAAGCGTTATACTAGTACTTGATAACAAAAGCCTAATCTTAACACATTATTCATGCATCTAACTTATCATATCTAAACTATTTTGCAATCAAACTTATACCAGCTTTAGAATAGATAACGGAGAGCCGCCACCTCCCTCTCTTTTTCTGGCCTAATAATTCCCTAATTCCGTCTCTTTGCCGTCATGGTATGCAATCGGATCCTAGGGGATTTGTCCTTTGAGGTGACATGCTTCTTCTTGTTTTCGCCTGGTTTGTACCACATATTGACCTTACCTTGTTCATGATCGAAGGCTTGTAAGGTTAAGGTTATACGATTTCTTCTTTCTTGTTTATCATCCAATCATCTTCTGTGGTTATTATGGGTTTGGTTCGGATGCTTTGATGATATAATGAATCCCTATCTTAGGGCTTTGTTGTATTTTTTCCCAAATGGTTTGGGAGGTGTTTTTGTTCGTAACCCATTTAGGGTTTTAGCGAGATTTAAGTCAAGTTTTAGGGTACCTCTTGTTCAAAAACCCTACTTGTTATCATAGCCATGGTCCGATTTCTATATTTCTTGGTTATGTGATATTACATTCTGGAAGTTAGGGCTTTGTTAACCCTATTCATTTGGCCTACTTGGTGTCATATCTTTTCAGATCTTGGTGTGGAATGCTTAGTTTTCAGATCTGCTTGTCGTATGAGTTCATTCACTTGAAGTTAGGGTTTTCTTTTAACCTTATTTGCTTGGCCTTCTTTTTTGATTCGTATTTGTTCAGATCTTGAAGACGTGGCTGGATTTATGGATCTGTTGTTACGAGGTGAGAGCTTGTTACTTATGCTCGATCCATTTTGGATTGTGTATTCGCTTTCATGGAAGTTAAGGTTTATCACCATATGAGTATCCGATTTGAAGCATGGTCTGAATTCGTATCTTGGGTCTTCGTGGTGGATGGTTATTTGAAGTTAGGGTTTCTCATTAACCCTATTTTTGCTACCGAAGATTTCATGCGTTTTTTCTGGCTTTGTTTTCTGTTTTGGTTCACGGATATGGTTCTGGTCTTCACGCCATGTTCTACATCTTGTGAATTGGACATTTTATGTTAGTGTTGTTTTATTAGTCCTATTTTCTCTCGATTCTGGCCTCATGAGTTCGCATAGCATTCTTGTTCTTGGTGGGGCAGCTTTTTGTTGATGACGAGCATTTACAGGTGTTGAACGATTTATTATTGGCTTTGTCTCGTTATTGTTGGAAGTTAGGGTGCACCTAACGCTTGGTTAGGATGGTTGGAGTTCTCATGTTCCCTACGATCTCTTTCTTTGGGCTAAATTCAGATTTGGTGGTCGTTTTGGAATGTTTATTGGAAGTTTGGTATATGGTATAGCGGGGTCTCTTGACTCAGTGTTTACGTTGTGTGCCAATGGTTGTATGGACTTCTATGACGACTTTTGAAGAATCAAGTGTCCTACTTGAATAGAGATTAATTCGTTATCTTTTTTATATCGTTTAATTTGTTATCTTTTTTATAGTCATTGTGGTTTTATGTACAATTATTAGTTATAAGAGTGGTTTGTCACTCTAATATTGTGGTTATTGGTAGTTATAGGAATGATTTGTCATTCTTATATAAGAGTATGTAAGTGTCCTAAGGGACTGAGATGAGGGAAGTCACCCTCATCCTTTGTACTTCAACGTTTTTGATGTAATGCATTTTACCAGGGTGAAAAATCCCTTTTACCCAAAAAATAACTTATCATCTCTTGTTTCCTCCTAATTTTCTTTTCCCTTCATCTCCTTCTTGATCTCTTGCATCTAGTCATCTTCTAACCTCCTATTCATTTTGGAATGAGTGTTTAGTAACTTCACGATTCCTTTTTGAATGGATAAGAGCATCATCATAGTCTAATTCCTTGAGTCCTTGAGAGCATTAACCATACGTGCGGTATTTTCACAACAAATAAAGTACTCTCCTTCATATAACTTAGAACTTAGGGGTTCCTTAATCAAGTCCCAAACCTCACATTTCTCAAATCCCCTTAATGCAAATTCAAACATTATCCTATCATCACCTTCATTCTTCATCATAGTCTCAAATTTCCTCTTCAGCTTGTTAGAACTTTTTGGGTTTGGATTTCCTTGATTATCATTCAACGATCCTTCCGTTTGAGACGTGTTGTAACACCTCAACCCGACAAGGGTCAAAATGTCACATTATGGTATTATACAAAGCATAATACGCAAGCATAAGACTTATCATAAATAAATACCAAGTCATATAAACGAATGACTTCAAAAGGGAAATACATAATCCAACATGTCTAAAAGAAATGAAATATCAAAACAATTCCTCTTCAATATGAGTCTAAAATGATAAGGTAAACTAGGGTCGGTTCACTCAAATGCTCATACTCTTAGCCCATCAAAGCCCAACATCCCACTTGGTACCTGCTGCATGGAAAATAAAATGCGGCTGAGCTTAAAATGCCCAGTGAACAGATATATAACAAAACGAATAATCAAACATATGTAAGTATAGAGAAAGGGAAACATAAGCCCCTGCTGAAATGAACATCATTTGTTAAAAGAACGAGAGATCAAGGATTAACTGAACAAATATCATAAGTCAAATGAAATGAGAGATCAAACGATAATACGAATAAGATAATCATAACGAATCAAAATGAATCATAAAAGAAATTTGCCACGAGCTCATAACCTAACGTCTAACATGACACATGAAAGACACTACATACATACATATCCGTCAATTCATAGATGTACGGGGGGGGGGGGGAGGGGCAGACCTCTCAAGTACCATAATGCTAGAGGGGTGCAAGGCACGCACAACCAATCACCATATTATACGAACCATAATACCTAGGATGCATCCATATGCCCCCCACATAACAAATCATATATGTACCCTGTTGAAGACAAGTATACACACATATCATAATGGCCAAGTGATCACATATCATATATAAGAAATGGGGACGCCATGGACTAATCACACCACCACAGATAGTGTCATGCCATTGGTGCCATCAATGACATGGTCGTGGTATCTCCATGACTAGTTAGCTCGGCAACGAAAAGAAACAAAGAATACGAAGCATAACATAGCATATCATATCATATCATATCTAAATAAAGCATATCAAACTGAATGGAATCATATCGTAGCAAAATGAATGTCATAACGAATAGAATCATATCAAAAGGATCATAGCAAAGGAATCATAGCAATGGAATATCATAAGTGAAATGTGACAATTCTTATTTTCAGGTCATTCTCAAAACATTATTCATGCTTCATCATTTATCGTTTATCGTAAACTAGGTTTACGAGTATCAAATTCACGTAACCGTAATGGTTTAGTTGTGAATTCATGATCATATCATCGAGGTCATTTCATATAGACTAAGTTTAGTCTACATTTCATTAACATCATTGTCATCATATTAGTTCATGCATAGTTTTGCATTTTACATTAAACGTATAATTTTCATATTAAATAAACGTTATCGCGTAAACATTTATTTTGAATAATTGATTCATTACTTCCAAAAATTATCCCGATATATTTTTATACTCATATTAAGTTATAAAAATAATATTATGAGTTTACCCAGTGTTTTAAATTTATTTTGTATATAAATTGTTATATTTATATAATTACGACGTTTTCTTAAATTCGACACGATTATTATTATCTCACTCAAATTTTTCAAGGAATGTATTTTTATAATTTTTATGACCTAAATATATTTTATCTTGGCCCGTGAAAATTTATTTTATTCAACGCTACCCTAAATACATACAAATGACTACAAGTTACCATTTAACATCAAATCTCTTACAATTCTTACACTTATGCAAGTTAAAAAAAAAAAAAACACAAATAAATGATGACTTGCACCCCTTGTCGACACAAGGGGTGAATCATCAAAGAGATATTTGCAAAATATCACAAGTTAATGTATTAGACATGTATTATACAATACTTTTCACTTCATTTCTTCACTTTGCAAACCAAAGACCAAAATTTCATCTCTTTCTCTCTACATATTCGGCAGCCAAGGGACCAAAAGAAAGGATCATTCCAAGATTTCAAGTCAAGTTTAATTTTGTAATACAAACCTCAAGTGATTAGGAAAAACCTTTTGTCCTTAAACCTCATCATATCACTAGTAAGCATTCATTATCATCATAATATTTCATATTCATTTTTATGGTCATATCATTTCATTTGAGAAACATGCAAGTCTCATGATGTTTATACCATTTTTAAGGTTTTTAAGGTTTTTATGTGTTAAATATAAATAATCCATCCTATAATTACTCCTTGTTATATTTTAGTTTTGGTGATGTCTAGGAACCCATGACACCCTAAGAAGGTGTATGGTAGGATTAGAATAGCTTCGGAGTTGTTTTGAATGGGTTAGAATAGGTTTGGCGCGAGAAAAACTCATTTCGACAAGTTTAATAAAGGGTCTGTCCTTATTTTGAAATTCTGGAAAATCTGACAGTAGGTAAAAATATATGGCCTAGATATTTAGAAAATATACTTTAAAACGAAACCGTGGCCGCTTGAACGGATTAAAACGGAGTTATAACGAAGAAGTTATGAATTTTTCAATTTGGTGACGAAAAATATAAATTCTGGAAATTTCAGCAAACAATATTTGTTTTGTACGAGTCAAAAATGAAGCTTGGACGTTGTAAATTATGTCGATTTGTTAAAAATATGTTAGTATACTTTGATACGAAGTTAAGGATCTTTAAAACGTAGAAAACGGATTTGTAACGACTAAATTATACACTTTTACAAAAGTTGCCGTAACTTTTATTATATAAGAAAAACTAACTTGATTTCTAATAGACAAGTTTTGCGGCAAAAACTAGTACCAAGTTAAAGGTTGTTTTTAACATTGAATTAGAACTTTTTATGAAGTAAAGTCTTCTAGTAAAAGTGAAATCGCCAAGTATACTTTCCAAAATGTCCGACCGTTTGTCTAGCGAAGTTGTAACGAATATTATACGGTCACTTAAACTTTGCCCAAAAACCACCCTTACATTATATTTTGGGATAAAAGTACCATACTTAACCTCTATTTTCTTTATGTTCGAGACCTCTAGGATGGAAAGTCATGTACTAAAACTTTGAGATAATTATACAAGCTTCCCAAAACCGTTGATTTTGATTCCTAACGCTCGACGTGCACCATTTTACGACTAGCTTTTAGAAGTCGTTTTTGTCACTTTCATGGAAATTTCAATAACATTATTTTATGACGAAAAGTTATAATTTCACAATAAATCACCAAATGATTATCGTCGGATATCATTTCAACGTAAATACATGTGAAGTAATTTAAAAATGGTCAAGACGTTAAAAGATTATATTTTCGACGAGAAGTATTGTTTTCAAAAATTCATAAGTGGTATAAATATCATCCGAATTGCATGCATAACATTACATCATGACTTATTACATATCATATCATTCATAATAGGTCATTTTCGAGATTTACGTTACATTTCAGTGTATCCACTTTTACCATTTTATCATAAACATTGCACCAGGTGAGTCATAGCCCCTACTCTTTTAATTGTTTTGAATTACTTTTGGGGGAGATACATGCTCAACTATTTTTATGACATTCATGATATTTGCAACTACATGTTTAACTGAAATGAATGTTTAATCATACGAGGTAGCAATATTGTCATATTTAGAATTTCTATACGATTATCATTGAGCTAAATGTCTTGGGAACATCATTGAGCTAAATGTCTTGGGATTATCATTGAGCTAAATTTCTTGGGAACATCATTGAGCTAAATGTCTTGGGAACATTATTGAGCTAAATGTCTTGGGAATATCATTGAGCTGAATGTCTTGGGATTATCATTGGGCTGAATGTCTTGGGATTATTATTGAGCTAAATGTCTTGGGAACATCATTGAGCTGAATGTCTTGGGATTTTCATTGAACTAAATGTCTTGGTATAATTATGTCAAGTAACTATTGATATATAAAGTCACGCACTATTATGTGAATTCATTTGACATCATGTGTTTGAACATAAATTATACATATTTTGGCAGTGGGTTGTGAACACACAGGTTGCAAGTTTTGTATGGGCGGAACTTGGAACTGAGTGGATTTACAATGCCTTTGCTGCATAAACGATTTTGAAAGGCTTTACATTTCAACGCAAACTCTATGAACTCACTCAACCTTTGTGTTGACACTTTTTAGCATGTTTTATCTCAGGTATCTAAGGCATTCACTTCATGGCATGCATGTGGACATATCATAGAGTCGCGGTGACGACGCGTCTCACTTGGGTTTTATGAATTTTAAAAACATCGTTTGACTTATAACAACCTTATTTTACGCACATAGTAACTTTCATTTGGGACCTATCTTTGTAACTCTGAATGTTTTTATTAATTCAAGCGATGTATTTTCCAAACGACACTTTAAGTCGTTCAATATAACTGTGATTGTGATGCTATGACAGTCAATCCCCAGGAATTCCATTCCGCTGCAAAACAGGTAATTTGGGGGTGTGACAGATTGGCATCAGAGCTTCGGTTATAGAGAACTAGGTTGCATCATTGACCCTAGACTATAACTACATCATCATAGCATCTCATCATTTCATCATAAGTGAATATTCATTATACATGCGGTTTCATACGCACTTTTTGCGAGTTAGTTACTTTCATTTCAAAATCGATTGTCACATAGATGCCTTCAAATACCCATCCCATTATACTCACATCACTTTGACATGGAGAATGCCCTGTCATTCCCTATCACAATTTTAACATTAGTTGACTCAACACCGATAACATCAGATGATGAGACTGAACCCTTTTAGGAGGACGAAGTTGAACCTACACCATCACGATCACTATTGATTCACTGTAGGATCAGGAAAATTTTTATCATTCTGTTGAGACAGATCATACCATTTAGTAGGACTTACAAGCTTAGTCCTAGTGGACCTATTAGTCATACATTTGATTTGCCGCTTGGGAAGCGTGCATAATTTGACACACCACTACCATCTACCACTAAGACTACGGAAACTACACTATCTTATAGATTTGAGGACTGTGAGAGTTTCAAAGTTGTTGTTGCTAGACAGCCTACTACTTCTACACTTGAGGCATGATTAGATCACCGACAGGAACCGATAATAAGTACCTTTCTAGCTAATGTAATCTTTATCATTTATTATCTCCACGATAATCACAACCTTTGTTTATTTCATTCCTTATTCCAATTGCCCAATTTTCAATCATTTCGCGACAACACCTCACTATCTTACTAGGGGTTAGGCCAACTTTATTCTTGACTAATTAGGAAACTATTACCATTCTAGGAGGTTTCCCCGCGCATCCTACAAACCATTTAACAAATTTTATTTCAAGTTACTTTGCTACTACTTCATAACATTATTTCACTTAAGTATATTGCAAACCATTCTACACCATCTTAGAAACATTGTTTCATAAAGTTTTAAAACAAAGTCGTTTCGTTACCACCCTATCAATTGGCTTTCGGTCATTTTATCAATTATTTAATACCATCATGCGAAACAATTTTCATGTTACTCTGAAAAATTATTGAGCCATTATCTTACAAAACAAAACGTTGAATATCATCTAAAACTTTGGAGAAACATAATACCATTTCAACAAAACCAAGCATCACATCATTTGTCCTCAATTATACATGGCCTGATCACCTATGTATAATTTAGGAAGAATTATGTCATGAAAGTAACAAGCATCATTTCAAATCTCTTAAAACAATCTTCATTAAAAAGCAAAGCTTTGTAAGCAAATAAATTGTGCATAAACATTCCTTTTTGTTAACACTCTACAGAAACCTATGCCACTTATCACACACTCAACCGATAAGTTGAAACTTTACCAGTGACCTTTTTAGGAAAGACTTTCTATACTATCTACGAGGAGGATTCCTAGATACGAGAAAACAATATAAGGATTTCAGAAATACTAACAAGGACTAGAAGTATGTAGTAAGATGTCTTAAAACTCAACATAAATCTTAAGACCTCACGAGACATTCCGAACCACTATTTTTGGACTAGAAGCCAAATTATTTCATTTCAAAAGTACTAGCTAAATCGAGTTACAAGGTTTAACCAAGTCTTCTAACTGAGACTGCAGAACATTCCAATAAACATGGCTTCAACAATATGTGAACTTCCCTACAATGAGTTTCCCTTAAAGGAAAATTTGGTTAGATTAAGGTTATCAATATAAACTTCCCCTAAGGCCTTGTGTTTTCTAGAAATTACAGATAACCTCACCTCCATATCAAGAGATGTAACAGGTTTGAACATATTGAACAATCAAGGACTATCCATCTACAAGTGAAATTAGAACAAACATTCTTCGACATAGTATGAGATGATATCTATTTTCTTGCTAGCATGCTAACAATCTAAGTGATGAAATGATTTTAGAAGCACTCAATATCGGGACAGATTTGAAAATCAATCACCACACCACATCACTTACACATTTAAGGTTTTGTGACTTGATAACATATAGCATGGAAACATTTCAATAATCAAACCATAAACATTTTAGTCATGGAGACTAAACACCTTAGGCAAGTAAGATTCAAGTCAAGACATTCGCTTGAAACGAGAAACGCGAGAAATCACAATTGTTACCCATAGTCTATTCTTTTCAATAAGGTCATTTTCGACAGACTTAACATTTTGAAATTTGGCACGAGACACGTGGTATCAGTTTCAGTTGAACCTAATATAAGATAGCCGATTCTCCTTGGACTTCTAACAATCAGTTCAATCTTTCCATGAAACTCTATTAGGACATGAGCACCACCTATTATCCTTAGCTCAATGGTTAGAGCGAGAGAACAATTCTAAGATTAGAAGATATGCTCAGGCATGTGTGATATTCTAGAAATGATTAGGTAAATCATTCTTCATCGAACCAATTTGCTTTACAACAATAGTCAACACATGAACATATTGACTACACCAATTGAGACACTCTAAGGTTGAGGTGTCAATCACTCATTCACTGGTCAAAATCAGGAAGTCCAACTCACTAGTCAATGACTCATTCATGAAACAACAAAGTAATCGTACAAATCAAAAATCAGTTACAAATAACAACATATAGCTAGATAAGCTACGTCGATGTACGACGCAAAATATTGGAAGTATGTTCCATAAGTCGCAAACTATTAGAATTTCAAATTGGCAACAAATTTATATTCAAAGTCCCGTCTTGGAATGGCGTGGTACGATTTAGAAAAAAAACATTGGACGACCCAATGCGACTCAAATACCTTCATCTTTTCACGACAACACCGTAGGACCCAACAAGGACTGAATTCAGGGACTGAATTCCTTTTTGGTTGGGCGAATGTGACAATTCGTATTTTCAGGTCATTCTCAAAACATTATTCATGCTTCATCATTTATCGTTTATCGTAAACTAGGTTTACGAGTATCAAATTCACGTAACCGTAATGGTTTAGTTGTGAATTCATGATCATATCATCGAGGTCATTTCATATAGACTAAGTTTAGTCTACATTTCATTAACATCATTGTCATCATATTAGTTCATGCATAGTTTTGCATTTTACATTAAACGTATAATTTTCATATTAAATAAACGTTATCGCGTAAACATTTATTTTGAATAATTGATCCATTACTTCCAAAAATTATCCCGATATATTTTTATACTCATATTAAGTTATAAAAATAATATTATGAGTTTACCCAGTGTTTTAAATTTATTTTGTATATAAATTGTTATATTTATATAATTACGACGTTTTCTTAAATTCGACACGATTATTATTATCTCACTCAAATTTTGCAAGGAATGTATTTTTATAATTTTTATGACCTAAATATATTTTATCTTGGCCCGTGAAAATTTATTTTATTCAACGCTACCCTAAATACATACAAATGACTACAAGTTACCATTTAACATCAAATCTCTTACAATTCTTACACTTATGCAAGTTAAAAAAAAAAAACACAAATAAATGATGACTTGCACCCCTTGTCGACACAAGGGGTGAATCATCAAAGAGATATTTGCAAAATATCACAAGTTAATGTATTAGACATGTATTATACAATACTTTTCACTTCATTTCTTCACTTTGCAAACCAAAGACCAAAATTTCATCTCTTTCTCTCTACATATTCGGCAGCCAAGGGACCAAAAGAAAGGATCATTCCAAGATTTCAAGTCAAGTTTAATTACACACTAGTATCATTTGTTGCAAAGGTTTTGTAATACAAACCTCAAGTGATTAGGAAAAACCTTTTGTCCTTAAACCTCATCATATCACTAGTAAGCATTCATTATCATCATAATATTTCATATTCATTTTTATGGTCATATCATTTCATTTGAGAAACATGCAAGTCTCATGATGTTTATACCATTTTTAAGGTTTTTAAGGTTTTTATGTGTTAAATATAAATAATCCATCCTATAATTACTCCTTGTTATATTTTAGTTTTGGTGATGTCTAGGAACCCATGACACCCTAAGAAGGTGTATGGTAGGATTAGAATAGCTTCGGAGTTGTTTTGAATGGGTTAGAATAGGTTTGGCGCGAGAAAAACTCATTTCGACAAGTTTAATAAAGGGTCTGTCCTTATTTTGAAATTCTGGAAAATCCGACAGTAGGTAAAAATATATGGCCTAGATATTTAGAAAATATACTTTAAAACGAAACCGTGGCCGCTTGAACGGATTAAAACGGAGTTATAACGAAGAAGTTATGAATTTTTCAATTTGGCGACGAAAAATATAAATTCTGGAAATTTCAGCAAACAATATTTGTTTTGTACGAGTCAAAAATGAAGCTTGGACGTTGTAAATTATGTCGATTTGTTAAAAATATGTTAGTATACTTTGATACGAAGTTAAGGATCTTTAAAACGTAGAAAACGGATTTGTAACGACTAAATTATACACTTTTACAAAAGTTGCCGTAACTTTTATTATATAAGAAAAACTAACTTGATTTCTAATAGACAAGTTTTGCGGCAAAAACTAGTACCAAGTTAAAGGTTGTTTTTAACATTGAATTAGAACTTTTTATGAAGTAAAGTCTTCTAGTAAAAGTGAAATCGCCAAGTATACTTTCCAAAATGTCCGACCGTTTGTCTAGCGAAGTTGTAACGAATATTATACGGTCACTTAAACTTTGCCCAAAAACCACCCTTACATTATATTTTGGGATAAAAGTACCATACTTAACCTCTATTTTCTTTATGTTCGAGACCTCTAGGATGGAAAGTCATGTACTAAAACTTTGAGATAATTATACAAGCTTCCCAAAACCGTTGAGTTTGATTCCTAACGCTCGACGTGCACCATTTTACGACTAGCTTTTAGAAGTCGTTTTTGTCACTTTCATGGAAATTTCAATAACATTATTTTATGACGAAAAGTTATAATTTCACAATAAATCACCAAATGATTATCGTTCGGATATCATTTCAACGTAAATACATGTGAAGTAATTTAAAAATGGTCAAGACGTTAAAAGATTATATTTTCGACGAGAAGTATTGTTTTCAAAAATTCATAAGTGGTATAAATATCATCCGAATTGCATGCATAACATTACATCATGACTTATTACATATCATATCATTCATAATAGGTCATTTTCGAGATTTACGCTACATTTCAGTGTATCCACTTTTGCCATTTTATCATAAACATTGCACCAGGTGAGTCATAGCCCCTACTCTTTTAATTGTTTTGAATTACTTTTGGGGGAGATACATGCTCAACTATTTTTATGACATTCATGATATTTGCAACTACATGTTTAACTGAAATGAATGTTTAATCATACGAGGTAGCAATATTGTCATATTTAGAATTTCTATACGATTATCATTGAGCTAAATGTCTTGGGAACATCATTGAGCTAAATGTCTTGGGATTATCATTGAGCTAAATTTCTTGGGAACATCATTGAGCTAAATGTCTTGGGAACATTATTGAGCTAAATGTCTTGGGAATATCATTGAGCTGAATGTCTTGGGATTATCATTGGGCTGAATGTCTTGGGATTATTATTGAGCTAAATGTCTTGGGAACATCATTGAGCTGAATGTCTTGGGATTTTCATTGAACTAAATGTCTTGGTATAATTATGTCAAGTAACTATTGATACATAAAGTCACGCACTATTATGTGAATTCATTTGACATCATGTGTTTGAACATAAATTATACATATTTTGGCAGTGGGTTGTGAACACACAGGTTGCAAGTTTTGTATGGGCGGAACTTGGAACTGAGTGGATTTACAATGCCTTTGCTGCATAAACGATTTTGAAAGGCTTTACATTTCAACGCAAACTATATGAACTCACTCAACCTTTGTGTTGACACTTTTTAGCATGTTTTATCTCAGGTATCTAAGGCATTCACTTCATGGCATGCATGTGGACATATCATAGAGTCGCGGTGACGACGCGTCTCACTTGGGTTTTATGAATTTTAAAAACATCGTTTGACTTATAACAACCTTATTTTACGCACATAGTAACTTTCATTTGGGACCTATCTTTGTAACTCTGAATGTTTTTATTAATTCAAGCGATGTATTTTCCAAACGACACTTTAAGTCGTTCAATATAACTGTGATTGTGATGCTATGACAGTCAATCCCCAGGAATTCCATTCCGCTGCAAAACAGGTAATTTGGGGGTGTGACATGAAACAAAGTCAAGGATCGAGAAGTCATGAGAAAAACACCCTAATTGAAATAGGGTAGAATATCTGTACCTCGAACCGTAAAGCAAATCACCAGAAAACACACAAGGAAAACAAAGGCTACTCTTCCTCTGCGGATCTACACGAATAATGATTGTTTAATCTTTATAAAGCTATTTATAATTTTAGGGATCATAGCTATTCATATTTCATAATTAGGGTTTCTTTCTATTTTTAGAAAATTTTCACTTCTAGTAATATTCCATATTTAGTAACTTTGGGGTAATATCCATTAATTAGCCAAACTTAGGGGTTTACAAAAGATAATAGGTTAACTTAAAGGTTTAAATGACAAATATCATAGTTTATGGTCTAAAGTGTAACTAACTTTCATAATGACTAACTTAGGACTTATGCCTTGTTTTATTAGTAGATCACATATAACTTGTTCATGACATCTTGAACAATCTGACTTACACACACGTTGCACATATCGAATACACACATACACATTCACACTTTCGTTAATCCTCACACACACTCACCCCTCTATCGGTACATATAACTCTCGAACACACATATACATGCACACTTTACTCGCTTTCAAACTCTAACCCATTTAACCCAACCATGAATTCACACACAAAAACTCCATTTGACCCACAACTTAAACGAGGCACATACACATGCATTCATACCCTATTTCGATCCATGAAATCACAACCCAAACCATGCATGTTTGTTATACGTAAACACATACAGACCAAGATTATTATAGATCTGATTACAACACGAGTCTATATGTATTTTTAGACCCATCGACACTAACACACATGCGACACCAAGAACCTGATCGATGTTAAACACACAAATGCGTACACCCATATGGAACCATAATCGACTCTACAAAACATGCATGCAATACCAAACCATTGTTTTTAAGGAGACATAAAAAACCACACATTAAACATTATGCGCCCTTCATTTAATAGTTTTCTAGGATTTAGGTCGAATGAATTAGGCTGGAACAAAACACAAGTCGAGAAAGTTTATACATGAAATTATAGGTCGAATAGTTAATAGGTTTTCATATTAACTTTTATGTTTTAATCTCATACATATATACGTATTTATGGCTATCACAACAGCCAGCCAACAAGTGATACGAATGAGAGAAACAAGATGAGATTAGATAGGTTGTATAGGATAGATATAGGAGTACCTTAACGTGAAAGCAAGAAAGGAAAAGCGAACGAGAGGATTACACGAACAACCCAAGTCGATCACCACCTGATCTCCAATACAAGCTAACAACAGTAATCACCAACCCAGATGGACCTTCGTAAGGAATGGAGGCTGCCTTTTTTTTTTTAAGTTTTTATTTTAGGGTTTTAATGAGAGGTAAGATGTGATATTCGGTTTTTAATATAAGAGGGAAAGAGGAGTTGATTTTTCCGATGCATAGAGAGACTTAATCTCCTCAATCCTTTCCAAAATGGTTGTACTTATCCAAGATTCAAAATTGTGTACAATGTAAAAGAAATCGGTTCTAGCCTAAAGACTTAGAGCGTGTGATATGAACTTAACATAGGAGGCGTTTTATATGTTTATAAGCATGAGTGTGTGCCAATTTTTATTGTGGCATAGGGTAAGTTAGCTTAGCAATGAATCATAATCCAAAGTACATAAGTGTGAATCGAGTTATGTGTCTAGAATTCAAATTAGGAAAGTGTCATTATTAGTTATTATATAAACTTAGGTTATATGTCATATTAATTCCATTATCACATAACATAAGGTCTTAATTATTTAATAATATTCATAATACTTAGGGTAAAATTCAAGTTATATGGGAATTTAGGTAAACGGATTTTAGGGTATTACACATGTTTCCTATCATGAGCGTTGCATACTTTGAGATAGTGGAGAACGTGCATTCCCCATTAGTTTGACTTAAGTGCATTCAATGAACCACTTAATAATACTCTCTATTTTTTTTGGAAAATAGTTTGACTTAAGTGCATTCAATGAACCAATTAATGCACCAAGGGAAGATATATTTTTATTCCTACAATGATTCTCAATCATGTAGAGTTTTCTAAAAAGTTTCATGATTTAAAAGTAAATAAGATTACTTAATTGTTCAAAATCTTTGGTTATCTTCTTGTCTGTTCTTGATTCAAAAAGTTGTAAGGTTTAAGAAAAGAGGGTTTCTTGATATAAAATAATTATAGATGTGATAATGTAATTATTTGGTGGATAATAAGAGAAGTTGATGTGTATTATATTTTTTTTTGGTAAAAGGGATTTTCACCCTGGTAAAATATATTACTCCAAAAAACCGGTTAAATACAATAGAATGTGGCTGAAGTACCACATTAACCTCAAGCAACCGCTTGAACTACCACTAAATCATTTATCACAGGCCATAAATGAACAGCTAGCTACCAACAACTAGACAACCACTTAAACAACATAAGATGACATGCCAATCTTATGTACTAACAAAATAAAAGATTACTTTCTAGCACGACCTTGGAGCTTGAAATCAAACTGATCGCAAAACTCCTTCAATTGCCATGGTAAATCGTATATCTGAACCAAAAAATCATCAGAAAGATAGTCTTCAAGCTCGTTACCTCTACCTGCTGATGAAAAGTAACTTCCCATAGTATCATTTGGCTCAAACACCTAATCATCACTATAAGAATCAGCCACTTCACCCACCTTAGCATATGGGTTGCCATTCCTTTTGCCATCAACCACCGGATTAGGGGTGCTATTCATACTCGATGGAGAGAGTGCTTTAGGAGAACTAGGGATATCTTTAGGAGTACATGTAGTGCCAATTACAAGTTCCAAAACTGAATCTTGCTCCTTAAGCACATCAAAACTGTTCTTCAAATCAACAAGGTTGATATCATCCACCCAATTATTATTCTTACCTTAAACATCCCGAGAAGGAGCCGTGCAACTAGTAGGACCAGTAGTAGGTTTGTTACTAGAAGTAGAACCTACATTAACACGTGATTCTAAATTACCCTTAGGCTGGGCTGAAGATGCCTCATCATTCTTGGAAGGCTTACTAACCGGATGATAATAGTAATTAGGGGGAGGTTTCGAAATCCGAACCCCCACCAATGGGCCGTTTACCCTTACCCTTCTTTCTATTTCGTACCTCAATGAAACCTTCTTCATTATTAACTACCGGATTACTATCATTATTTTGCAAATTAACATTGTTAGGACATCGGTCAGTTGTGTGATCAAAAGTTTTTACATAACTCATACCTTGGAGGTTGCCATTCGTATTCATGCTCGATAGTTTCCATTGAATTCCCTTCCCCATTAGGAAAAGGAATAGCCATGGTAACCAATTCCATGAGCTATTTCCGTGATGAGACTTCAATAAGTGCCCTAGAATAAGAATTCCTACCCCAAGATTGAAGACACATATTACTCGTATAGGCATCAAGCATAATAGGTCGACCAACTTGGGTAGTGATGAGGCTAAGACCAACTTCCGAATACGCCACAATAGGAACATTATGGAGCTTCACCCACACTCGGGCTATGGTGATTTCTTCTTTCTGAACACATGTATTAGGAGTCCAAATATTAAGAATGATTGGAACTAAACGAATAAGCCTAGGACCACTTTCAAGCACTTGTTCCATAACTCCCTTGTTGTTGAATTGAAAAAAGAAAAACCCGTTATTCAACAAACACGATCCAATCCAAATTTAGCCCATGCGTTTTTAACATAATTCTCCACAATTGGAAATGTAAGACATTTTCCAATGAAATAGCCGTATAAAGTGTTTTGAAAATGACTACTAACCTCATCAACAGCTGCTAACAGGATATCAACATTAGCCCCTACCACACATTCCTTCGTACGCATTTCTGAAATCTTCACGACTCTCTTGGTAGATTTATTTTTAAACATACACGCGAAAGATGGGGGGATTGAACTAGAATCAACATCAGAGTATGTCGAATTATTCAAATCAGAATTACCTTTATGCGCAGCCGAATACGAACCCACATCATGAACCTTGGAGGATAAATCCTATCAAAAATATGACCATGTACGCTAGTACCAATAACAGTAGCGTCACTAGTGCTAGTCGAACAAGATTCCCCTATGTTAACATCCACATTACACATAGCAGGAGTAACATTACGAACAGCGTTACGCAAAATCGATTTCAGAATCAGAGTATCCCCCAACAGAATTGAGTTGACATTGATCAAACTAGATTTAGCCTTATTTGTGGATCCCATATGACCAGCATCAACCTCAGAATTAACACCGAAGTTCTTATTGTTGTTAACATAATTGATACCACTATCCATGTGAAAAGAAAAAATGAGAGAAAAAACCCTAAAGCCACACACAAATGAAAAAACAGCAGCAACCTACAACGATTAAACCAGAGGGAAAAAAAACCCTAAAAAGGGTTTCGTGACATCAAATAGCTTAACCAAATCACATGTTAAAACCAATTGACTAAAGTGATCCTTTCCTAAAGGCTTGGCAAGAAATTTTGTAATGGTTTCCTCAAAGGGGGTTTTCTCTATGGTGATATGGTTCTTTTTTATGTTATCTCTTAAGAAATGATGTCTAATTTCTATGTGTTTAGTGCGAGGGTAATCAATGGGATTTGATGTTAGATTGATAGAACAATTATCATCACATAATATAGGTAGTTCATTCAACATAATGTTATAATCAAAAAATGCTTGCTTCATCCAAAATGCTTGTTGACATGCCCTTTCGGCCGCAACATAATCAGATTCAATTATGGAATTTGCATGTGAAATTTGTTTCTTAGAAAACCATGGTATTATACAAGCACCTAAAAATGTGTAAATAAAACTTGTACTTTTCATATAACTATATCACCTGCAAGATTTGAATTGGCATATACCAAATTTTTTACCCTTGTATCCTTTAGATACGTAAGCCCTAAATGTTATGTTACTTTGACATACCTAAATATTCTCTTAATGGCCTCTAAGTGTGATATCTTAGGATCTTCTTGAAATCTAGCGCAAAGACAAACACTAAACATTATATTCGGCCTACTTGTTATGAGATAAGAGTAAAATTCCTATCATTCTTCTATTTTTAGTGTTATCCACGAATACATTGTCTTTGTCTAAAGTGAGGACTCTTTTCCTATACATTAGAGTATTGGTAATTTTGGAGTTTTCCAAACCAAGTTTCTTAAGCATCTCCCCAATGTATTTTTATTGGTTAAAAATATCCCATTACTTAATTGCTTAATTTTTAATCCTAAAAAGAAGCTAAATTCTCCCATCATGCTCATTTCAAATTCCTTATGCATTAATTTTGAAAATTCATCACAGAGCGATTGAAAAGTTGAGCCAAAAATAGTATCATCTACATAAATTTGAATAATGATGACATGCTTACTTTTTTTGGTAAATAAAGTATTGTCTACCATTCCCATTTTATAATCATTATGTAAGAGAAACGATTTCAACTATCATACCAAGCTTTAGAAGGTTTCTTTACTCCAAACAAAGCCTTTTAAGCTTATAAACATGATTGGGTTTTTGAAAATCTATGAAACCGAGAGGTTGTGCAACATACACTCCCTCTTGGACGACTCCATTTCGAAATCACTTTTGACATCTATTTGAAAAAGTTTAAACTTATGACTACATTCATAAGCAAGCAATATTCATATAGACTCTAGAGGTGCAACGAGGGCTTAAGTTTCATCATAGTCTATTCCTTCTTGTTGATTATATCCTTGTGCAACTAGCCTAGCTTTATTTCTACATACTATTACATTTTCATGTAGATTATTCTTAAAGACCCATTTTGTTCCTATGATGGTGTAGCCACTAGGAAACGGAACTAAAACCCAAACATCATTACGTAAAAATTGATCTAATTTCTCTTGCATAGCCATTACCCAATTTTCATCTTTTATGGCTTCCTTAATATTTTTAGGCTCTATGGTTGAAACAAATGCAAAGAAATTACATTTTTCTTGGGCATTTGACCTAAGTGTTCTTTCATCTAAAATCCTTTGACTTGATGTATTGGGTTATCCTAACTTCCTTAATATTTTCTACCCTAGGTATAACTTACTCTAAGTCGTTATTGAGGAGGGGGTTGTATTTATATTGAGTAGCACATTCTTCAATGAAATCATCATCTAACAAGGGTAATGTCTTAGGTTTGGGAGGGCTTTCATCAAAGGTTACATTAAGTGATTCTTCAACCTTTAACATTTCCTTATTGAGTACTATGTAGGCTTTGATGTTTATGAATATCCTAGAAAAATTCCAATATTAGTTTTTGTATCTCACAATGTAGGATTTTCTAATGGGTTGAATATAATACATGTACAACTAAAAACTCTAAAATATTCTAAGGATGGTTTCTTACATCTAAGTATCTCATATGGTGTCTTATTGATGGTCTTCTTAATCAAAACCCTATTAAGTATATATGACGCGATTTCTACGACATGACACAAAAACTTTTATGGTATGAATTGTTCATTAAACATTTTACGACTCATCTTTTGTAACGTTCAATTTTTCATTTCAAACCCCATTGGATAGAGGAGTGCGAGAGGCCGAAAAATTATGAGAGAATCACAAAATGCTCCAAATTGCACTTCATTATTAAATTCTCTACAATGATCCATTCAGATTGAAATAATCGAACATCCAAGTAGGTTTTGTAAATTTTTACCTAAGACCTTAAATTTATTAAATGCTTCATTTTTAGCTTTTAAAAATAGTGTCCAAGTATATCTTGAATAGTCATCTACTATCACTAAAGTGTAGAAGTTTCCTCATTAACTTTGAATAGAGGACGGACCAAATAAGTCCATATGTAAAAGTTCTAAGACTCTAGTGGTTGAGATCATGTTTATAAGCTTGTTGCTTGCATGGACTTGCTTACCTATCTTACATGCATCACAAAAATGATTATCAAAGTTTTCTTTTGTTAATTTCCTCACTAGCTCTTTGGAAGCTATGTTTTGGATTACCCGCATATAACATGACCTAGTTTTCTAAGCCAAAGATTAGAATTATCTACTATGGATGCAAGATTAATTTTAATTTCAGGATCATAAGATACATTACCTAAGTTTGCCTCCTTCCCTTTTGTATCTCAAGGATGACATTCCCACCATCATATGCTTTGCATGGATTGAATGAGTTTATAGTCCCGTTAATAAGCTTGGTGCTACCACTAGACCAAATGCTCAGTTGTAGATTATCCTTGAGATATTCCTCTAGTTAAAAATGAAACTCAATCTTTTGGTACCCATTGTTTCTTGGGTCCAACATGGTTAGCAAATAAGGTGCCCAAGTTAAAAACTCTTGGGTCTTGAAGCAAGACATATAATTCCTATATACCATATCTTGAAAAGGTAGACCAAGGGTTGTTTTGAAAATTATTTTGGTTTTGAAATCTTGATCCATGGTCTAGATTTGTTTGTGGTGTAAAAAATCGTTGGTTTGGGTAGGAGTTGTAAAAATTCCTTCTTTATGAGAATTGATTATTACGATAAGATGGTATTTGGTTATATGAGTTTGAAGGTATCGTATTTGGTGTAGGAAAGATAGGTCCATGGTCGACTCGAATTTTTGTGTATCCAAGTCCATTTCGTAAAACCAGGTTGTAATTTTTTTTGGGGTTTCTATTCTTGAAATGGGTGTTTTAATACCTTGAGTGTTTAAAAAAGAAGTTTAAAAAACAAATGGTTTACCAAAAACATTTAATGAAGAACCATTTTTGTACAGACTCCTGGCGCGCTGTTAGTGTGCTGCCGCGTCACCCAGTGCGTCAGGCCTAGAACATTTAGGTTTTTCATTTTGACTTTCTTTTATAAAAATATTGGTTTTTTTTAGACTCCCGAAAATGGTTTTCTCATATTTTTAAAATACAAGACCTTCCTTATCTTGGGACAACTTTTGACGAATTAACATATCATCTACATCATTACTACTTTTCTTGAAATTAGAAAAACTTGATGCTTTTCCTTGAAGGTTAGAAACACTACCCTTTAAAGAGTTAACCTTTTGTATAAGTGTTACACACTTATGACACGGTTTAATCACCTCTTTAGTTTTAGTAAGTTTCCTTACTTCATGTTCGAGTTCATTGATTTTATTAAATAACTTAGTTTGTTCATTCTCAAGAGATTGTTTTTCTATGGTAAGTATTTCAAAAGACTTTTCAAAGTTCATTTTAAATCTTTTAAGTTCATCATTTTCCTTTTGCAATTTATTTAAATCAATATTTGGAACATATGAATTTAGTTGTACCTCTTGAGTTTTAAATACGTCGTTTCATTATCCGGTTGGTCACCGTCTTTACTATCGCTCCACGCTCCTTCGATGAATGCCCTGTTTTCTTTTGGTTTTGGAAAATCACTCATGAAGTGATTCTTGTCACCACAATTATAACATCCATGTCCGCGTCTTGAGCTTTCACCACCACTATCATCATAACCATGACCTCTTCAACCTTAATTCTAACATTAATTCTAAAACGATTACCACGTTTAAAATTACCACCTCTTCTAAAGAACTTTCTAAAGTTCTTGGCCATGAGGTTGAATTCTTCATCATCTTTATCTTCTTGTTCATCAATCCCATTTTGACTATCACTAATTTCACTAGTTTGATTCCTAGTGACTTTAGTCTTGAGAGCTAACGACTTAAAATTTTCCTTTTTCTATCTTTAAAAATGACCTTGTAGTTCTGTAAAATCATTTCATATACCTTAAGGTTGTTGATTAGCTCGTTAATGGGGAGATCCGAAAAATATTTGGCTTCTTTAATCGCCGTTACCTTCGACGGCCACTTTACCAGAAGAGTTGGAAGAAACTTTCTAACATGGTTCTTGTTACAATAGCTTTTATATAAAGCTTCTAAGCTTGAAATAATATCATTGAACCATGAATAACCACTATTAAGGAAATTAAGATGTCTAATCCTATGGAACCCGAGCTCAAGGATTTACCTCCTCATCTCGAATACACATTTTTATAAGGAACCGACAAATTTCCCGTCATAATTGCTAAATATTTAAAAGATGAGGAGAAGACCTAACTTTTAGAAGTTCTTAAGAATCATAAGAGTGCCATCGCTTGGCAAATTTCCGACATAAAGGGCATTGACCCTCGTTTTTATACTCATAAGATTTTAATGGAAGATGATTTTAAACCCGCGGTGCAACAACAAAGAAGAGTTAACCCGAATATTCATAAGGTTATCAAAAAGGAGGTTCTTAAACTCCTTGATGCCATAATGATTTACCCTATTTTCGATAGCTCGTGGGTTAGTCCCATACATTGTGTTCCGAAGAAAGGTGGTATGACCATCGAAAACCTATTTAATGTTATTTATAAATCGTGAAACTACTGGGACCTCATTTTGTAAACTATGATATTTAAATAAATTGAATGATAATCCTTTTAAAACGACTCAATTAGAGTTTGTTTTCTATTGTTATAACTGTTATATCGTCGAGTAGTACCTAGTTTGAATTCAACTTCGTTCACGAAATTAAGGCATGTTACAGATTGGTATCAGAGCTATTATTATATAGAAATGGGTCTAATCGAGACCTAAACTATAACCACTTTAACAAACAAAATATTTTTATAGCCTTACGCTCTCCGTGCCTTTCATCCCCCAGAAGATTATGTGACATTCAGGTAGTTTCTGTTACACAAACATATTAGTATATTAACACATAACACACAATGAATTCCATGAAGGAATTCCCTTTAAGGTAGTGGGACTGTAACAATTCGTATTTTTAGGTACTGTTCATCCTCGTAATTTTAATATTCACTTTTACTCTTCACTTGCACCGTTCATTCCTGATTTTTTTTTCATTCATCATGACAAGATAGTTGATACTCGACGGGTCGTACAGACGACGTACGTAGAATCCATTCAGAACCGGTTTTGAAAAACCGTGTCTGAGATTTTTGTTTAGGTTTAAACAACATTTGAGCAACCCAATATGGCCATAAGAAATTTCAAACAAGATAAATATGTGTTTTTCACATCGTATTACATTTCCACAAGTTTTGGAATTTTACGTTTTTAGATTTACAAGTAACGCAATTTAACCTTCCGGTTTTAGGGTTAACAAACATTCAGCACCAACTGACACTAGACAAGGCCTAGTCTATACATTATGAGCCTTTTAGGTTCATAATAATCATATTTGAAAAGTGACATTTTACTTTTTCCATTTTCGCGTAACTTTGTACGTTTTACATTTTACGCGTTTTTCAGCCTACATTTTTCAGTTTTAACAGCGTTTACTCACTCCGTTAGACTTATCACTCATCTAATATACTTTTATACAGTATAATGATAAGTCTTAACATTTCTTAGAAGAACTATGTGAAGATGCGATTATCTCGACTCGGTTTTTAAAAGTTAAATTTAGTTACATGAATTTTGAGATAATCCAAAGTTCATCTTCTAGATTTAATATTGCTGAATGAAAACATTTTTAGTTTGTATTAATAATGCCATGAAAATAATTTTATGATTTTCCTAGTCGTGAGAAGTTTTTATTAAAAACAATTTGAGGGATTTCCAAAAATCAATTTCTTACAATGTTGATTAGGTTTATGCATAATTGATAATTGATAAGGCATATTAGTTATAAACTATACTAAATAACTTGTAAGTTTTTATAGCATATGTGAAACATGAAACTAGTTTAAAATCAAGTATACAAGATGTAAACCACTTAAAGTTTACAAACCTTATGATTATTTTAACATTTATGGTATTGAATCATACAAAGTAAAACATATTATTTACATACTAAGTACTACAAATCTAAGGGGCTTCATGTGAGGGGTTTCATTTGGGTGAACGTTTTGACAAGTTGCTGGATTTACGATTTAAAGTGTCCTTGCTCCTCAAACGTTTACTACATGACCTCTGAATTGTGATGACCCGAACGGTAGTACAATATAAATAAACTAAACATGTTTTCACAAACTAATCCATTTATATAAACAACATACACAAATTATCGAGTATAACATCATAATCAATATAATGACTTATATAGACTCAGTTATATATCCACATCTTTATTTCAAAAACCTAAGAGATGATATTATATTTCTAGGTTATACGTAGAGGTTTTCAAGGATTGTCCATCGATTACCTTATATACTTAACACCAATTAACTCACAGTGAGTCATAACCCTACTTTTATTCGTTTAATTATTTTGTAAACTCTTTGGGGGAGACACATGCTCAACTACTGTTATTAACAATAATTATTATTTGCAAACTATATGTTTATATGAAATGACTGTTTATTTATACCAAGTAACAGTATTGTCATACTTAGAGTTTTTATATCATGGACCATTAAGCACATGCGTAGTGAGTACGAATATTATGGTTAGATTTATTGGGTTTAATGTAACCATTAAGTTGACTCAGTTAGAGCAAACAAACACGAAAAACATTAGAGAACATTAGGTATAAAAATAGATTACCTATTATGCAATGATTGCTACAATTATTCCAATTTCTATTGGTACGAGGTTAAAAATTAACCAGAATGATTATGCCATGAAGTTAACCAGAACAATTATGCCACGAGGTTAACCTAGTAGCTTTAGGTTAACCAGAACGATTATGCCATAAGGTTAACCTAGTACCTTTAGGTTAACCAGAACGATTATGCCACGAGGTTAACCTGGTACCTTTAGGTTAACCAGAACGATGTTACTATTATGCCAATTTCTATTGGTACGAGGTTAAAGATTAACCAGAACGATTGGTGGCCCCCTACCGGGTAGATCTTCAAGGTTATCGACATCTACAAGAATGGGATGAGACAACTATTGGCATATAACAATGTAACCCATAATTCAACAAAATTGATCCACTTACGATTCAACGGACTTAGTACAACCGTAAACTAAGCAGAAACCATAAATGAAAAACTAGAAAACTTAAGATTTCGGTGCTAGTAACTTAGGGCAAAAAAACATTTTCCCTGTGTGGTAATTGTATTTATATACAATAATAACTGTTTTCTTTTCAACTATGAGTGTGAGACAGCGTAACTCACACTACGAATGTTATGATCAACAATTTAAATAAATTCTATGAAGTCACTAACCTTTGTGTTGACACTTTTTAACATGTTTATCTCAGGTCCATAATGTACGAGGCTGGCACGGATACTCAAGAAGGCTATAAATTTTATTATCATTCAAAAACTTATGTAATGTAATTTATAAACTGTGAAACTACTGGGACCTCATTTTTTAAACTCTGATATTTAAATAAATTGAATGACAATCCTTTTAAAAATGACTCAATTAGTGTTCATTTTCTATTGTTATAACTATTATACCGTCGAGTAACACCCAATTTGAATTCCGCTGCATTCACGAAATTGGGGGTGTTACACTTACGGGTCAGGTCATACCCGACAAAGGTTACAGGTCGAGACCCTTGTTGGGTCCAGGTAATTTCAGATGTGCATAAGAGTCGTGGGTTTGGATTTGATATGCTTACACATTTATTTTGAGTTTATTTGGTCAATTAAATTTATTAAAGCTTGTTTGTTATATTGTTTCGAGCTTATAACTCCTCGACTTAAGTTATTACGGTTTACACTTGTGGTTTATTTTTCAAGATATGATATAGTGATAAATTGGATTTACTTATTATCTTACTGTAAAACTTGTTAGCGTGTTTGTATTTTTTATAAGTACGTAAGTTTGCAAATGTATTTGTGAAACAAGAGGTGTATTGTTTGATTTTGAATATGTGTCAATGAGACAACCCACTTAGGGCATTGGTAAGGATTCGAGTCTGTCACAATAACCACAAAGGTAGTTTTTTTGCATTTGTGTAATTTGTGTAGTGTATGCATTATGGGTTTCGCTTTGTTGTGTTGCATGGGTGTTGATGGGCCACAAAGCCCAACATGGTGTGTTTGACTTCGTTTGGGACCACGAGCCCACTAGAGACATGTTTGGTTTCGTTCAGTAGTGGGCCAAACCCATGAAAGTATGGGAAACTAGAAAGGGGGGTGAATAGTTTCACCACTTTTGGATTTAGTTATAAAAGTTTACTTGTGAAAAACTTCGATTCAATCCTTTGTGAAATCAAACCACAACAATATGAATCCTACTTAACAAGACTACAATAAATACACTACAACTATTGAAAGTAAGTAATGAATGTAAAGAGTAAGAGATGGAAAGATCAAACCGAGATAAAGGGATTTATAGTGGTTCGGTCACGAAGCTCTTTCTTGCCCTACTCCACTCCCTGAGTACCCAACTCGAGAGTTCTAAGGATTATGTCAAAAAAATTCCTTCAGGCGGAGAAAACCGTACAACGTCGCTTATCACAATTTCTGATACTAAGCTAAATGTCGAGTACCAATCTCAGTCACGATCTACCCGATCCTTGTTAATCACACAACCTACAAGATCCCCTTGATCTAGACTTGATCCACTTGATCAATACACTAATACACAAACTACAAGAGATCTCCAAGATCTCAACAAGATCACAATGATCCACACAAGTTATCTAAACAAGACTCAAGACTACTTGATGTATATCAAGATACAACAAGTATGTAACAAGTGTTACAAGTGCACACTACTATGACTACAACACTTAGTATCTTCTTGATACAATGTGTTCTTCTCTAACACTAGGAGAAGGATGAAGGTGATCACTTGGTTGGAAGAAAGGAACACTTTTAAACAAAAGAAAACTATCTAAATGATCAAAGGAATGTGAGTGTGTTAAGGGAATTAAACTCAAAAATTTTTGTGTGAGAAAGGATGCCCAAAAATTGTGAAGTGGGCTGGTATTTTATAGGGAGAAATTTTTTGACCGTCACAGTAGGATGGTACCGTTAAATACCCTAAGGTACCACTAAATTTAGTGGTACCATGGAACCGTCCTAGACAAAAATGCTCCAATTTTTGTTTTTAGTGGTGAAAGTTTATTTGGGGAAGTTTGGAGCTGTTTTGGGGGGAAAATAGTTGTTGGGATTTTTAAACTTATTTTTCCAATTAAAACATTTCTTTATATTTCAAAAATAATTTGTAAAGTATATTTTTGAAAAAATGTTTTGTCACATTGAAAATGTGAAGTTTGAAACACAAATTCACTTCTTTGATCATTTGTCAAGTTGTAAATTTGTTTGTTCATACCTAGAGTGATATATGTAGAAACAAGATATTTCGACTAAAAACTTGTTTACGTTAATTTTGATGTAACATGTTTTTATCATCAAAAGTAGAGATATCGAAAAATAGAAATAACGTTTTTAGACATTATTTGAATCAATAATCTCCCTTTTTTGATGATGACAAAACATAAACTCATTTTAGGTAAAAATTTACTTTTTAATAAGTTTTTAATTTCAGTTTATATTCCACTTCTCCCCCTTTTTGTCGAAGCAAAAAGATTTTTCGAAACGACACTAAGGCTCCCCCTTGATGTATACTCCCCTAAGGTTAAAGATGAGGTTTCGATTGTGGTGACAACATGGATAAATTTGGCTATGTGGTTCAAGTGGGTAGAGAATGGGATAACCTATAAGTGGTTGTGGTGATGGAGAGGTGGAAGAGGATGATGCGAAATAGACAAAGTCAAGTGGATTTGTTGGTGAGATAATGTTAATGCGAAAGGTTGAGGTGGACTAGGTGGTAGTAAAGGGTCTTGTTGTCCTAATTGTGGATAAGGAAGGTGAATGTGCTCTAACGAAGATGCTTTTTGAAGGAGCATTTAGTGTGGAAGTAGAGTAAGTTGAGTTGGTGGAAGGTGGTGGTGTATGTATCTCCTCATCATCATCCAATGTAAGATCAATGAAAATGATCTCCTTTGGCGGTTTGATGTTAAGTCTTGGTTTCTTGGATTTGTGTGAGGTGGTTGCAATGGTGGAGGGCATGATTAGTGTGTGATGGATGATAGAAGAGGTGATGAGGATGAATGCATTAGAAATGCTTAAATAGCCAAATCACAAACATGCAAGGTTTGTAGGTTGCTAAAGATGATAGGGTGTGATGAGTTTAGGAAATTGATGAGTGTTGGAATCAGCTATAGTTTGCAGAATCTAAGGGAAATGAGCTCAAAAAGTGAAAGAAAATAGTAAAAATCGTTTTCCCATGGGACGGTACCACTAAATCACCCACGGTACCACTAAATTTAGTAGTGCCGTGGCACATTTAGTGGTGCCATGACCTGCTGAAGATGTTTTTACCATTTTTGCCGGATTTAGGCTGCCTAAATGGGTAATTCTAGGGTACCTATTTGCAGCATATCCTATTGCCTCAAGTCATTAAAGAATAATCACATGAAGTTTAGCACTTTAGCTACATTGGTACTAAGAAAAACATGTGATTAGCTAAATCTTAGGCTACTATTAAGCATGCAAGTAAGACAAGTAGCATAATTATCTAGATTAAGTATGCATGAATAGAAACCAAATAATGTAGGGAAGCTAAATTATAACCAAGAATTAAGCTTGATTAATAAAACACAGTTGGGTGGTAAAATTGAATGACACACCCGGATCAACCCGGGCTAAAGTTAGTGTAACCAAGTTTCAATTGTCATGAGGCCGTAGCCAATACCTCATATAGTGTTAGTTTAATAGACTTAATAGATAGTTTAATACTGTTCATAACTCTTGACCTCACCCGTTAAACCCCTTCTTTATCGCCTTGCCAAGCCCTTTGATAGCCTTTTTGATTGACTTGAACCCCCCGATCATTTGCTCGTGCATTGACACTTGTTAATTGTACATCACCGTTTGTCTTCGCATTACGGAGGTTAAGTTGGTATGGTTGAATGGCAGGTCGGTTGTTTGGGTGAAGGATGATGTATCGAGATTACGAAGGTAAGTGTTGGGTGAGGGAGTACGAGCGCGAGATGTTCCTTTATCATTCATTTCAACATCATCATCATCATCTACGGGTTGGGATGACGATCCATGATGGAAGGAAGAGGAAGTAGCATCGGAGGTGGATTTATGACCACGTTTTGACCCTTTGTCTTTACATTTCTTTGTGCGACGTTGTGGTCCACCAAGAGGTTCATAATGGCTTGGACAAGATAGTAATCATCATCTTGGACGTGTGGATAATTAGCCATTACCCAACGAAAGAGACGAGTAAGCAACATACCGTATGTCATGAGCTTATCAGACCAACCATGAATGTTGACAATTCGTTTAGCCATGTAGCACACAAGATTGTATGGAGTCTCGATACTAAGACAATAGAGCATGTGGGCTAGACTTTCCGGAACATGATCTTGGTTGCCTACGAGAGACAAGACATTCTCACATAGAAGGAGTTCCCAATTTTTAAGATCGGAAAGGATTTCCTTGAGATAAATTTTGTTGGGGTCGAGGTAGACTATTGAGTCATCACGTTTTTGGTATGTTTTGGTGACACGAGGGGTTTGAATATGTTGTTTGATGGTTTGAGGATCAGGAATTTCAGTTAGATATGGACCTTGGCTTTCTAGATAATAGAAAAGAGACTCTAAAGAATGGTCTTATGTGTAAGCACATTGACCATGAGTGGGTACGCCAAGAATGCCTCCGAACTCGGAAACTGACAAAATGATATTCTCATTTTGGATCCAGATTACCTTCAAGATCATTGAAAGTACGAACACGACTATAGAATTCAAGAACGAAATGATGACATATTTGATCATTTATTTTGTATAAACAAGCAAATGCAATTGTTGGAAAGCATACATTGATGCCATTCAACGGAGCAAAGTTAACATCAACTACACGACCTTCGTGTATGTAATGATGTTACACTTTTCAGAGATGAGCTTTGATGTCGAGAGTAATGTTTAGATCATCAATTAGTAGAGGGATGTAGGGTTTGGTGTCTTGATAATCATTACGAGGCATTGTTACCTACAAAAACTTATAAGTATTTATATATGTTAACCTTTGTATATATGATGAACACGTTTCTAGTGTGTGCCTATATGCATACGATGTGGAGGTGCGGTAATCTCGACTATAAAATGAAAATAATGAGATTACCCAAACACTCCTAAATTTGATATTGCTCATTTGAATATGTCGAAAAATACAATTAGTTATGTATTCGACCAATATTCATGAGATCATGTATGCATGAGGAAACGTTTTTAGTTTGTATCAAAAATGTACGAAAAGTATTTCAGGATCCTAGTTATGTGAAATGTTTCGAAAAAATGGAATTGGGGGGTGTTTGGCTAATTCGACATTTTGGCGCCATAATTTTTCAAAGTTGAAAAGCTTGAGTGTTAATGACTCCTAATCTAATTTCAAGTATCCTAGACATGATTAAACTAAAAATATTTAATCTTTTATGAATTTTGATAGCAAAATTCGGACCTAAAAATGTGGTATAAGTGGGTTTATGCAAACTCTATGTTTAGGGAATCATAATAGTTATACATTGTCTAATCCTAGTCATATTTGCATAAGTATTCAATTAAAATTGAAAAGCCCCCAATTCGATTTTGTATGCATAAACAAACCCTAGACTCAAAATTAAAGAAAATTAGAGTTAATTGACTTACAATTGATGTTAAGAAAAGTGTAGTGGTTGATAATCTTGAAATCAAATGCCTCAATTTGATTTAAAATGAGTGGAATTGCGGTTTTGGTTATTGTGTTCACTTTAACAAGTTTAACATCGTTTGCAGAAGTGGTGTTTGGTTTGGATGAGTTAACAATGGAAAAAGGAAGAAGAAAACAGACTTTGTCAGATCACGGTACCACTAAATTTAGTGGTGTCGTGCCCACTTTAGTAGTGCCGTGACCTGCTGAGACGAATTTTTGTCTCGTTTTGATTTTTGACAAATAAAACTTGCTGATTTAGTGAGACCTTTTTTTTACACGATGAGAGAATTTATACCTAATAAATTATATTCGGGATAACTCTAATAGGATTTGACTAACGAGACTAGACGAATTGAGATGACCTTAATATTTCCAAATAAATATTTAAATAGTCATGAAACTAAATGAATGACTTTAATATTTCCAATGAAATATTTTAGTCATTAGACGAGACTTACGGAATGTGTTCCATCATTCCAAGGTTGAAGGATTCTCGTTTGAGAGGTTTGGTTAAGATGTCGGCGATGTTGTCATTGGAAGGAACTTTCTCAATATAAATGTTTCCTTTTTGAATGTTATCGCGAAGGAAGTGATGACGTATTTCGATGTGTTTAGTACGAGAGTGTTGAATTGGATTTTTGCTCAAGTCAATTGCACCTTTGTTTTCGCACATAATAGGGATGTCGTTGAGATGGTGTCATAGTCGATTAGAGCTTGTTTCATCCATAGTGCTTGTTGACATGCCTTTCCGGTGCTTACGTAGTCGGCTTTGGTCGTGGAGATAGAAAGAGCCGTTTGTTTCTTGGAGAACCAAGAAGTCAGACAATAACCCATGAAGGTACAAACGCCGCTAGTGCTTTTTCGATCCACATAATCTCCCGCATGATCAGAGTTGGCATAGACAATAGTTTCTACACCGGTCCTCTTAGGATAATACAATACCAAGTGCATAGTGCCTTTAATGGATCGGAAGATACGCTTAACCGCTTCAAGGTGAGAGGTTTTGGGATCCTCTTGGAAGCGAGCACAAAGGCAAACACTAAACATGATATCGGGCCTACTTGCCGTTAGGTATAATAAACTACCTATCATGCCCCTATACTTAGTACTATCCACAGACTCACCTTCTTCGTCTCTCGTGAGTTTCATTTTCATGGACATGGGCGTTTTCATCGGTTTAGACTCTTCTATACAAAATTTCTTAAGCATTTATTTAATATACTTAGACTGATAAAAGAAGATACCATCTTCCATTTGTTTTATTTGTAGACCAAGGAAGAAATTTAATTCACCCATCATGCTCATCTCAAACTCGTCATGCATGATCTTAGCAAATCATCGCATAGTTCTTGACAAATTGAACCGAATATAATGTTGTCAACATATATTTGAATGATGATGAGATGTGAATTTCGTTTCTTCGTGAAAAGTGTATTATCTACCATTCCCATGGTATACTCATGTTTAAGCAAGAAAGCCTTGAATCTATCATACCAAGATTTTGGAGCTTTTTTGAGGTCATATAATGCTTTCTTGAGCTTATAAACATGATTATGTTTTTCGAAATCAATGAATCCAAGAGATTGTGTAACGTATACCTCCTCGTTGATGAAACCATTTAGGAATGCACTTTTCACGTCCATTTGATATAGATTAAAATATAAAACGCAAGCATAGGCAAGGAGTATCCTAATAGACTCTAACTAGCAACTGGTGCATAAGTTTCAACGTAGTCTATTCCTTCTTGTTGGTAGCCTTGTGCTACTAACCTAGCCTTATTCCTAGATACGACACCATTTTTGTCGAGTTTGTTCCTAAACACCCATTTAGTTCCTATGATGGTTTGGTTCCTAGGTGAAGGTACTAAAACCCAAACTTGATTTGCAGTGAATTGATTCAATTTTTCTTGCATAGCAGCTACCCAACTTTCATCCTTTATTGCTTCACCGATGTTCTTAGGTTATGAAAAAAAAGAAAGTACTTTTGTTTTGTGCTTGTGACCTAAGGGTTCTTTGGTTTAGGTTACTTATGACATTTTCGATTGGATGATTTTTGGATTCCTTAATGTTGACAATTTCAGCAACTTCGACTATTTCATCCTCAATGTCATTTTCTAAGGTTTTCTTGCCATTTACCTTAATGGCTTCTTTCTCGTCTACGTCATCATCCACCAAAGGTGATGATTTAGTTGGGGGAGGACTCTCATCGAATGTTATGTTGAGTGATTCTTCGACTTTCATTGTTTCCTTATTGAGGACAACTTAGGCTTTACTATTTTGTGAGTATCCTAGGAAAACACCTTCGTAAGACTTTGGGTCAAACTTGGTGAAGGTAGTCTTTTGTGTTTAAAATGAAGCATTTGCTTCCAAACACTCTAAAGTAATCTATAGTAGGTTTTCTACCTTTCAAGATTTCGTATGGAGTCTTTCCTAGGATTGATCTAATCGAAATCCTATTGAGTATATAAGTTGAGGTGTCTACCCCATTTGATTGAGGAGTGCGTGGAGCCGAGAAATTGTGTGTAATACCATTACTATCACAATATGCTCTGAATTGCACTTCATTATCAGATTCCCGACCATGATCCGTCCTAATGGAAATCATTGTACAACCTATTTGATTTTGGACTTTCTTACTAAAGATTTCGAATTCCTCAAAAGATTGTGTCTTATTCTTAAGAAACCTAGTCCAAGTATATCTAGAGTAATCTTCTATGATTACTAACGTGTAGAGATTTCCTCCATAACTCTGTACGACGGATGGACTGAAAAGATCCATGTGATGGAGTTCTAGGCATCTAGAGGTCGAAACTAAGTTCTTAGCTTTGTTACTAGAGTGAACTTGTTTTCCAACTTTATAAGCGTCACAAAAGTGTTGATCGAACTTAAGCTTAGGTAAATTTCTAACTATATCCTTAGATGCTAAAGATTGTATTAGATGCATATTGGCGTGACCTAATATCCTATGACATAGTGTGGAATAATCGTCTATGGTGGCTAGACATATCTTATCCCCAGGCTTATTCCTCATTTTCATAATGAATAAGCCATTTTTCCTAACTCCTTTACCTATGGTCTTGCCATCCTTAATAATTTCACTACCCTCTTCGGAAAATAATACTCTACACTTATTGTCAGCCAGTTGACTAATGCTAAGCAAGTTAAATCATAAATTATCTACATACTCAACATTTCTAATAATGAGGGAATTGTGAGAGATCGTACCTTTCCTATGATGTTTCCTTTAAGTTTACTACCGAATGTGACGTGACCTCCTTTGTATGCCTTGTATGATGAGAATAGACTACGGTTTCTGTCATATGATTAGTGCATCTACTATCCTTGACCCATTCGTTGGGTTCCAAGTCGATTCCCAGGCATATCTATTTAATTAAGACAACAACTCAAGCGTTTGGTCCCCAATATCTCATGGTTCCAATGTTATTAGTGTTGAAAATTCCAAACATTTGATTGGGATGTTGAAAGGGTGGACAAATATTCCAAGGCATATAACCACGTTGTTGAAAGTTGTTCCAAGTTACGAGATAATTATTTGGATAAATTTGCCTTCTAATGTTACCTCTAAGTTGTGGTATGTTACACCTTGGTTTAGAAATATTTATTCTCCTAGGTGGTGGAGTTTTTGATATAGTGTCAGGTTTTACATAACCAAGTCTAGGAGTAGAAAATGGTTTGTACAAAGTCTTAACTACCTTTTTACTAGCAATTGGCGACTTGGTATTATTAATTACTACATGACTTGGTTTAGGACTCAAACTGTTTTTCAAAATTGAAGCTGACCCAACTTTTTCGACACACAGTACCACGGTACCACTAATTTTTATGGTGCCATCTGTACCTTTAACGCTGCCGTCCACTGATTTGACAAAATCTGTGGGTTTGATAAATTTTACTTGTTTTGTTCCACTTGTTGAAGCTTTATTTGGATCAAAACCTAAGCCCGTTCCGGGATGTTCACTATATCTAATGTTGTCTAACATATCGTTAAGAGCTTTTGTTCCTTTTTATTAAATTTAGCAATTTTAAGAACATTTTTCCTAAGTTCTTCATTTTCTATTTGAAGATTTTGACATGACGTACATCCGACGTCATCCTTTTTATTTTTCTCAAGTTTTTTAACTCTTTCTTTTAGTTCTAAAACTTGAATTTCTTTTTTTTAGGTAAAGGGTTTCCCCGGTAAATATTATTACGCCAAAAAACAATGAAGTACAAAGGATGAGAGTGAGTCTCTCATCTCAGTCCATAAGGACACTTGCATGCTAAAACAGCAATAAACCAACCAACTATATAAGAATGACAGGCCATTCTTATAACTAACATAATTAAAACATACTACCTATGACGACCCTTAAGACGAACATCATGCCCAAACGGCATGTGCTCATAGCCATCATAAGACTCCAAATCATCCAGAAATCCAGCACCAGGTAGATACTCGGGCATGCAAACTTCATCATCATCCTCCAAGGATGAACACCCTTGATGTGTAGAAATACCATGAGTACCAGCAAATTGCTGCCACAAGCTACCTTTACCACTTTCCATAGGTAACTCACTAGTAGAGACATCCTGCTCCAAAGTAAGTACCTGTTCCTTCCCCATGCTTGGACAATCATCACCCTTAAACATACTAGAAGAATGACCAATCAAGTCATCTTCAGAAGGCTGATCCAAAGGAGCAGTATCCAAAGTACGAGGAGTATCAATGGCATTCTTCTTAATAGCAGGTTTAGAAACAGGTTTATACACAACACTAGGCTTTGGTTTGAAAGACCTAGGCCTTTGGTTTGCTTTAGATACCTTATTTCCAACCTTATCCGAGTGAACTCCCCGAGTAGTACCAATATCCTGTATAGTCGAACCCGAACCACAAGTAGCCTGTCTTCTCCTAAGAGGGCATGAATCGTCCTCATGGTTAAAAACATTACATTTAGAACATCGAGATGGCCACCATTCGTATTCGACTTCAAGAACTTCCATATAATGACCCTTACCCATAGGCAAAGGTATAGCAACATCAATTGACTCCAAAACAGCCTTTTCAGCAGATAACTCAATTAGAACTCGTGCATAAGAATAACGACCCCAAGGATTTTGACACATAGCACTAGTACCCTCATCCATTCTTATAACACGACCAAGCTGTTGTGCAATCAAACTAACACCGGCTTCAGAATACGCAATTGCAGGTATATTATGGATAAGAACCCATACCGGTACCTTAGTAATCTTCTCCCTCTCCAACCTTGTATTAGGAACCCAAGTTTTCAAAAACATAGGATTCGACATAATAAACCAAGGACCACCCTCAAGCACCTTATTCATACCCACTTGAGTCTTAAATTTAAAAAGGAAGAAATCACTCCGCATCATAACACACTCGAAGCCAAACTTGCCCCATGCATGCTTAACATAATTTGCCACAATAGGAAAAGCTAAACGTTGCCCAAGGAAATAGCCGCATAACGTATGATCAAACTTAGAGCGCATATCATCAATAACGGCTAAGGGAATAACAACATTAGCACCACCAATTTTACGCCCATCATCTAGTTTATCACCATAATCCAAAGAAGCACCACCAATATCAGCCAACGACTTAGGTGCACCATTAATATTCAAATGATCATCCGGATGTAAACTAGAAGAACTTACACTATCACGTATAGCAATGTTTGGATCCACAACACCAGGAGTAACACTTGGTTTCAAAGACCAAGTCCCATGATCACTAGGAAGAGCAAAACTCCTCGGCTGACCTCCCAAACCTGCACCTTTCAATATAGATTTCAATGGCTGCTTATCGTTAACAATGACCTTGCCATCAATATTACAGACCTTAGTAGCCAACCCAGAAGCCTTCGAATGCTTCTTACCATTCAAAAAACCCGATTCCATCTCCCTTAAACCCACGAAACAGTAATGACTTGCAATAATACTACCAACCACGGTATGATAACTTACAAACCCTAAAACGGGTCACATGCAATAACGTGCAATCAGCAATAGATCTAAACCCTAAGCGAGTTTAGTATAATGTTAAGGTCCAGAAATCAACACCACACCAGAATAAGAACAAAATATAAATCGTTGTGTACCAGAATCCCTAATGCGCACACTCAAAAAAAACGAAACCCTAATACAAGGATCGTTTACCAGACCCAAACCCCAACGAGTTGGAGATCACTGTGCAGCAAGAGGCAATATATCGACCTATATATGAAGCCAGATAACCAACTTATAATGATGGAGAGATAGGTGCAATCCAGAAAACAAGGCGGTTTAAACCCTAACCCAACGATTCACCCTAATAGACTTGAAATCCCAAAAAACAACCAGCAAAGTAATATACCAATGATAACCAGGAAGATTGATCACTAGGATATCCAATTTGATACAAGAATTAAAGAACACAAATCGATTATGATGAAAAAACGATTAAGAGAGTGGTTAGGGAAAAAAATTGCCAAAGGGAACTTTTAGGGTTTCGAGATTTTTAATTGGTTTTGTCATCCAGTGTTAATTAGTAATACTAAAACTTGAATTTCTAGACTAATACTTATTGTTTTTAATATCTTGAATTAAAACTTGGATTTCTAGACTAATACTAAAACTTGGATTTCTCCATGGGGGAGAGAGACGAAGTGAGGTCCTTTTCTTAACTACAAGTTTTGTCATCCAGGGTTTCGAGATTTTTAATTGATTTTTAATTGGTTTTGTCTAAAACTTGAATTTCTAGACTAATACTTCTTGTTTTTAATATCTTGTTTCTAGATATGATTTTAGAGGTTACTTCACACAACTTATTGTAATCATCATATAGTGTGTTATCATCTATTGAGGAATTATCATCACTATAGTATGAAGAATTGGAATGTACCTCATTTGGAGTGTAAGCCATGAGACATGTTTCATCGTTGGGCTTTTCCTCCTCTTCTTCACTGCTATCACTCCAAGAATCTCCTTTGAATGCTCTTTGGTTCTTGGTTCTCGGTTATTTAGGATATTCTCCAACGAGGTAGTTTGGATCTCCGCATCTAAAGCATTTCCTATTACTCTTTCCTTTATTATCATCACAATTTTTTGGGAACGACTTCTTTTCGTCGTGAGGTTGTCTAACGAATCTACCTATTCTCCTAAAGAACTTCTTAAAGTCTCTACAATGACTGAAAGTCTCTAACCGCTAAGACTATAAATAGAAACACTTGATTCTTCAAAAGTCGTCATAGAAGTCCATAACATTCCATGAAGCATCCTTAACCATGGTAGGAATAACCACAAACAGTACCATACTCACCAAAAAACTACAACGAACTCCCACTGATCCACGAAATACCAAAATACCAACAACAACCAACCAAGCGTACCAACACTACAACTTGATCCAATACCACATCTGCTAAAGGTTTCAAAGGATTGAAAAATCTAACTAAGAATGTAACCCAATGTATATCGATAGTCATAGACGAATATTAGGGTAACAGTCCCTAACTTACAATAATCTTGATCCACATAGGGTTTTTGAACAAGATTACCCTATAACTTACACTCACAAATCTGACTTCAAAGGCCCATTAATAGTATCAAGATACGTAGATACAAATCACTATTGTAATAGATCAAAACTTCCAAACAACACCATGTATAGTTGATAGATACAACGCGACTTAAAATAATACACAAGAAGAATGATCCTGTTAAATCCATAATCAATAAATACATGTATACCCAAGTTTAATATCCAACTCGGTCATGATCAAAAGACCTAGCAGGAAACACAACCTAGGGTTTAAAGAAACCCTAACCACCACTAATAACAACAATAGACCAGATGATATAACGAATGGCCAACAAACCAGTCTATGAGATCACAAACTAGGGTTTTTGATTAAGAACCCAACATAACTTGACTTATATCTCTCTCAAAATCCCACATACAAACCTGACATCTGATATAGAAATCCCTATCGCCAAAAAACCAATATCTGATAAGAACATGCATGAACGACTAAACCCTAAAAGGGTTAACTTGAATAACCAAACAGTGACAATCGAATAGAACGAAACCCTAAAAGTTAGGGTTCCGTTAAAGCATGATAATCAGATAGCCACCACCTCATCGACATAAGCGAACCACACACTAGACGAAACCTAATAAAGGTAATCGTTGAATGATAATCACAGGAAACCCTAAACAAATAGGGTAAAACCAATGCGCAGCCCACACCACGAGAAATCAAGCATACAAAGAAACAAACCCTAATTAAAGGAAACAGTTAAACCAACATATATATATCCAAGAGAATAGATACGCTTGTGCAGCAAGAGAACAACCCATCAGCGTTAAAATCGATTAGTACATAATTAAACCCTAAAAAACCAAAATAGTTCGGTTAATTAGGAGATCTAAAACGCAGGAAAAATAGAAAATATGCAGCGATTTCATAAAAATTGATAAAAGAAAGGAACAGCACGCCGCCTCTAGAAACACACATCATATAGAACCGATTGCATACCTACAAAGAGGTATAGAGGTGATTCTATAGAGTGATTTGGCTAAAGAAGAAGGGTAGAAGGCGACCACCTGAAATCGCCCCTTGAGAGAGAAAAAAAACAACGATCGTACTCTTTCTTCATTAATCTTCAAACGTGGTTATTACTTCTTAATTGTTGCCAACTGATTTAATTGTTCATATTATTGCACAAGAAGATCAATCTTGTTTTCTTTGACTTGATTATTACCTTGATGGGTGACTAACAAAGTTTTCCAAATTTCTTTTGCCGACTCACACATAAAAATTCTTTCAAATTCTTTTCTTGGAAAAGCATTATAAATCATCATTTTAGCCTCATAATTTTTGGCTAATTTTCTATTAAGAGTATCAGTTTGTTTTTCGTAAGGAATAATTTCATTCTTTTTAGTTTTCGGATTCTTTTCAATAGGTTTAAACTCATCCTCGATAATAATATGCCAAAGATCAATATCTTTTGATTTTACATAGGTTTCGAATCTTGTGTTCTAATAGATAAAACAATTGGTTTCAAAAAGTGGTGGCATTTACATATATTGCCTTTCTTGATATTTGTCGAAATCCATTGATCGATTCAAGCTTTAAAATAAAGTTTATTTTAAAAATCTTGACTCACCTGGCTCTGGTACGAAAAAGAAGTCGAATGTGAATGACTTGCTGAAAGATTGGCAGATGCCGTTATCCTTAATGCATGATTGATGGATTGTCATCCATTTGATATTTCGAGGCGTTTGGTGGAGTGTGGAGGTTGCTCATTTTCTAGCTTTTTTTGTGGTGGGGTTTATTCGTGGGAGATTCAAGTAAGATTTGTACTCTTTTTCCCTACTCCAAGGTTTTCCCACTAGGTTTTTACTTAGAAAGGGGTTTTAAGGAGGCAGTCTTGCTTGGTTCATCAATCTTCTATGAGGCATGTTAGGTCACTAGTTTTACAAACACAAGTAATATAGAAAGAGATAAGGCGATTGAACAAGATCTAACACACACACACACAAAACAATAATACGGTTATGCGTAGGATATGTGATGAGAGAAAAACTTGAACAACCAACCTTCAAATGAAGGTTTACATAGAGTATTTATAGGAGGAAAGCTAGGGCAACACTCCTAGTTTCCATCCTTTCTGTAATGGGCTTGGGCCTAAGCTCATGGGCCTTCTACATAAGCTTAAGGCTAATAACAAACATAAAGGCCATAATAAAGCTAACTATTACATATTAATTACTAACACTTGATTATGGTTTAGGAGTGATTCCAACAATCTCCCCCTCAAGTGTTGGTGATGAACGGTGAAGGCGTTGAGGTAATAGTAGCTCTGACATCTTCTGACATTCTTCTTTCTTGTGAGAAAAATTGCCTTGATTCAAACAATCTCCCCAGTGTAGAGAGATAGTTGTCTTTGAACAGTTATGCTTTGACGTCATCTTTAACTTTGTTCTTTGATCATTGTTCTTTGTGATGAAAGTGATAGTATGTTGTTATCTGCATCAAGTCTGCCTCAGGTCTGCTTCGCTGCTCCAGTGTCTCCACGTCATACTTCAACATGCTCACACGCTCTTTGACGTTGGAATTCAATACTGATGAAGTTCTTTAAGTCTTTAACTTTGTAGATTCTTTGGTTTGACAAAGAATCATTCTGACTGTTGTGTTGCTTTTGGATAGAACTTCCATTAGTGATGATGTTGGCGTGAGCATGTGAAGAATCAGCACGATCATCCCGCTCCGGAGCTTCCATAAGATGAAAACATTTCAAACGGTTAGTAATAAGCAGGTTCCGGCACTTACAAGTTTGAACTTCGAGAGTGTTAACAGCATAGTGTGAAAACACAACTCTAATTCTTACAAAGGCCGTTCCTGAACTGGAGTCCCACAAGTGAGATAACGCGATGTACCGAAGTACATCTACAGTTAAGATGAGTCGCTGAGGTACACCAAAGCATCACCTCATGACTGTAGACCGTTTGAGACACACTCCGCGTAATCCACGGGGAGTTACCGAAGAGACCTGCTGTCAGGGCTGTTTGATGTTAACCCTGGCAGGAGTTTCCATTCAATCACTGAGGATCACAGATGTGAACCTCTCATAAATGTTCTCGACAGATTGCTAAGATCTGTGAAGGACTCGATAATGTACCACTGAAATTCTTATTGTTGAACGTCAAGTGATAAAATGTCAAGTGTACCTACGAGATCTTTTGATGAATCTCGTGGCTCTAGACTCAATAGTGCGTTTTGGTTTTCCTGAGCAGAGACTAGGGAGAGGGTCTCCTTCTTCAATACCAGCGATCTCTAAGAGAAAGCCAATAGTTTACGTAGGGTTCCCTGTGAGAATGAAACAAGCTTCTGTTGAGAGAAACTTGAGTGGCTAAGAAGGTTTAGTGCATGCGTCACTGGGTCCATGACGACTTTTAATCTTCAATACCGGCGTCACTAAGTGACAACCAGTAGCATATGAATTGAACCCGGTGTCTGCCCTAAGTTGAATAATCTGGAGGGCTATTTCTTTTCACCCTTTTCTTTGCATTTCTTTTTGATTCTTCAACTCCTTCTTTCTCCGATTCTCATTTTCTCCTTTTTTATAATCATACTTAAGGACTTCTAAGTACTAACTATTTGTGATGTCCTTGGGTAGATCCCTCCGGCTCTGGCGGATCATAGGACGGTTATTCCTAACCTTAGTCACCTTATAACTCCATGACTAACCTATGTTGCCATTAAAATCACAGTTGTGAAGAATCTCTCAAAGGGTTTGTAAATGAAAATCATGTTTAAACCACTGTGAGAGATAGGATTTTGCGTAAATACTCCCCCTCCACATGTGCTTAAGAGTTTTAATGGTTTAAATGCACAGTGAGGAAAGAGCGCGCACATTTTGAATTGATCCACTGGAGATAGACAATCCCCCGCGAGACACGGTTACGTTGCATAGTTAAAGAGTTACATTGTCAGCTTTTAGGTGACAACTAGCTCTAATAACTACCTTGAAGGTGTAGACAAACCTCGAAAGGTTGTCATACCCATCAGAGTTCATGTCTACCAAGAGTATCTCGAATGGTACTTTCTACTTGGACAAGTCCTTTGCGAGACACGTTTACATTACTAGCAAGCTAGCTTGAAATTATTACCCGTCCAGGACAAGTCTTTTTGAGTTACTAACAGTTTAGTATCGTCAATTCATTGGTTAAGTCTGAAGTACACAGATTCATTTGCATTTTGCACAACATATTTCTTATCACACAATTTTCTCCCCCTCAAAAATGGCATATAAAATGTTATTTTTGAATGGTTGAGAATAAATATGACCATTTCGAGTGTTGCGGGAAGATGACCACTATGAAAAATTTGTGAACAAAGTTTTAATTCAAATACTCCCCCTCAACAAGTGATATAAACGGTTGAGGTTTTGAAAATCTTACGGGGGAAGTACTTGTTCATTTGAGCAAAACCTTGAAAAATGAAAGGTTTAATAGGTTTTACTCAAAATAAGAAGCTTTCGCTCCTTTTATAAGGATTGTGGCACTGAAGCGTACCACAGGGTCCTTTCTTGACAATTACGGGTTGTACACTGTTATGTGTGCACAAGCCATGTGCATAATTAATCACACATCCAAATTTATAATGAAGGAAACAATTCAAGGGGTACCAGGAAGTGCAGTGATGTCGCCAGGAGTGCGAACAGGGCGTTGATAGCCGGTGATGTTGATCCTGGGTTGACCACCAACAAAGCTTTCCAATGTTCTGAACTGATCCCTTCGGAACAACCTTTCATCAATCATCTTGATGATCCTCCTCACATCCCTGCGATCCTGAGAATTCCATCGCTTAGGAGACCCAATCTTGTGACGTATGTCCTTCAACCTATAGGCTAATCCGTCCCTAACCATCTTCAAAGTGTGATCCCCAAACTTGTGAAGTTCACTACACGCCATTAAGCAATTTCTTTGAAGTTCACTGCGGTAAACGACGCCGAAAGGTTTGCTGATGAGTGTATATTGAAAGAGCTGGTTGAGGTCGGGAAGATCTAGCTGAGGTGGACTGAAGTTGACACGGGTCTGATAAGATTCAACTGCCAGCTGAAGATCTTCTACACGTTCCTTGATGACTATGCGTCTGATGAAGATGAGCAATGACTTGATGAATTCACGTTGTACTTCGGTTGAAAATTGTCTCATGCGACCTTGTACTTTGGCAAGTTACATGTCTTCGATGTCGTTGATAGACAAATTCTCAAAGTCAGCTTCAGAGAAAGCATAATCCCTTTCATCTTGTCGTTTGACTACGATATTCTTTAGGAAGGTGTAGTCCCACTTAGATGACAGAACAACATGTTTGATGGCAACGATATCCTTAGTACTGAACACCGCATGTTGAGATTTCTGAACCTGACAGCTTCTGTAGTAGATTCTTCGGCGTTCTGGCCAATGATGAATCCCGTACATTGCATCTCGGTCGTATGCTTCCACTTTATCAGAGAACAAGTGATTGGCACGTTCCTCGATGGCTATGCAGTTCGAGTATATAGCTGCTGGGAATGGAAGTGTCAACGATGTAGCGTATTTCCTTGAACCATCGCCACCGTGTAGAAGAAATTCCAGGTCTTTGTTGAAGAAATATCTGAATGGGATCCTAGGTTCATCTGGTTGGCCAATTGTTGGTAGAGGTTTTGACCAGTCGGTGTAGTATGGTGGGTTGTCCCGTTTGGTGAAGTCGATGTTTGCTTCTGGGTTGAGCCAATCCATGTTGTTAGACATGGCTCGAGCAATGTTCTCAAGGTGATATTCGACCTCGATGGCACTTTCGGAGCTGTCTTTTAATAGTTGGAATGCTTCATTCTTGATGCGCTTCAACTCGGATTTTGTCATCTTCTTCACATGGAACTTTTCTTGCAAAAGTTTTGCATGCTCCAATGCATTACCGTCTACCAAATTCTGACCTTCTTCAGGGTAGGGAGTGTTGTTAACAAGAGTAGAGAACCATTCAAATCCTTCAGTTTTATCGTCATCTAGCCATGATACGACGTCAACCATGGGTTCCTTCTTCTTCTTCTTTTTCGAAGGCCTAGATGATGATTCTGGTTTCTGAACTTGTTTGGGAGAGGTGGGTTGTTGTAGGGGCTCAAGGACCTCTTCATCGTCACCACCCGTATACTCAAAGTGATCACCGGTTTTCTGAGTCAGAGGTGGTAACTCGGAATCTTCCTGAGGTTTACCTGTAGAAGAACGAAGAGGGGACCTTTGTTGAGTAGGAGTCCGTTGGAGAGGAGGTAACATAGAAGATGATTCCCCAGACTTCTTCTGACGTTTAGCTTCATCATTCTTATCCTGATCTTTATCTTCATCGTCTCTAGGACGTTTAGACTTTTCAGCTTCGAATCTACATGCTTCTTTGAGTTGGTAGTCCAGCAATGGTTGAAACAGCTTTCCTTCCTCAGAAGTAAATGTCCCAGATAGTTTAGACATTTTTGTGACAAGCTTGGCCACCAATTCATTATCCGAGAAAACTACAGGATCAGATGGATTGATTGTGATGGTTAAAGGTGTTGATCTTATAGTTTGCTTGGCTATCTGCATAAGATTCGGATATAGTTGTCTGGTAAACATCTCCTTTGTGACTTTAGGAACGAAATCCTGAAGGTACTTGTTAGTGTAACCTTCGATCATTTCGTTCAGTTCCTCTTGACGATGACTTCTCATGAACTCCTAGATAAACTTCCTTTCTTCTTGCATCTTGTCATTCTCGTCATGTAGATATTGTATTTGTTTATTGAGAAAGTTTAGCTTCCTGTATAGCATGTCTTTCTTTCTGACTTGTTTGACAGCTTTCACAATTCTTTCATGTGTCTGAGAAATCCAAGATCGAGGTGGTTTCTTCACAGATTTGGATGATGATTTGGTTGATCTCTTTGATGGTGGTGGTGAGGAGTGAGATGATGAATCTGATGAGGAAGAGACATGAGGAGACTCGGGGTCCTTGGGCGGTTCAGAAGTTTCCTTCTGTGAGCGTGTAGGACTTTCCAGAAGTAACTTGTCATAATCGGCATCTTTATCTTTCTCAGACTTCTCAGTTTCAGATTTCTCAAAGTCATATTCGATAGTATCCTCCACAAGCGTTTATTGTTGCACAAGAGTGGTGGCACCAGATCCCTTATCGGGTCGACTAACCGCATCAGGACCTGGTGAAGAGTGGGCAACACCACTTGATCCTCCGGGTCCACCCATTTGGTCTTTTGCAAATTCTTCAGCTTTTTGAAGGTGACTAACGAATTTAACCGTCTTCCTGTAGGATTGATCCAGTAGCTCTTCTTCTTCTTCTTCAGAGCTCTCATCATAGGGCACAAGTGCGGGAGTCTTCCCTTTTCCTTTATCAGCTTGAGGACTTGGAGGTTTTGGTACGGAAGGATTGTCATCCTTTGCAGTTTCAGAGTAGGTAATCTCTTCATCTGTGTCAGTACCTTCAGAGCTTTCGTCCAAAAGCTTTCTTTGCGGTTCAGGTGTGGGAATAGGTTCAGCTTCCTTTACGGGAACAATCCTTTTACGAGGAGGATTCCTTTTGGGAAGTTTCCTATAACTTTCAGAACTTACTGCACTTCCAGCACTTCCTCTTCTGGTTCTCCGAGTAGGAGTTCCTGAAGGTTTTTCATCAAGATGACCAACTTTTCCTTCTTTTACTGCTACAAGAACCTTTTGTACGTTTCAAGCTTCTTGAGTTCTTTTGACAGTAGGTGATCAGGTAATACAGTACCCTGTTTCTTTGTTGACGATTCCTTGATTCTGACTGATAGTGTAGGTTCAGTCAACATATCGTGATTGTCTGGGTCATTGAGCCTCTGTGGAATATCAGGATTAAGTCCAAGTGCTCTTTGGATCAAAAGCTTTGTGTATCTGACATAGGGAATCTTTGAGCCAAGCTTCTTGTGAAATAGCATCATGTCCTCCCATATCAGTGCTTCGATTTCGATGTCCTTCTTATTGATCAGAGACCAGAAGATTTGCAGTTCCATGAGCTTTGGATGCTCATAACCACTATCACGACCAGAGACCGATTTGGTGATGATGAGGTAGAGGGTTCTCCACGGTTGTGGAATGTTCTTAAGCTCCACATGAGAATGCTTAGAGATAACTCCTGAAGCTTCATCATAGCCAATATCAAGCAAGAATTGTAGAACAGTCTCCTCAGTAGGTGTGGCAAAGAAGTCAGTTGACTCGATTTCAGGAATGAGAAGCACAACCCGCAAGTCATCATGAGTGATGGTGACTTGTTTGTGATTAAGTGTTACTGTCACAGCACTTTGACCAGTGATCCTCTGCATAGAGTTCCAGAATTGATGAATGTAGATTTCCGGTACTGTAGCAGAGTGTGAGAGCATGTTCTGGTATGGATGATTCCTTAGAATATCCACAGCAATGAGACAAGAAGATTCTGAGCATGTGAGGGTTTCAAAGTCAACCCTAAGGTTATTCTTTCCAATCTTTCTCGGATAGCCATTTGGGAAGATATCAGCAATAGTGAGAACCTCAGGTGCATCCACATTCATTTGAGTAGCCATGTCGTGATCTGAAATAACATTAGCCAAAAGAACCAACATATCGAAAGACATAATGTTAGTCAACAGAAGGTTTTATTGTCTAGTTATTGAATGTACAGTGTCAATGATTGTTACGAGTCCAAAGTCACTTGTTTGTCCAATAGTCTAATGACGTCGTAAAATGTTTCGTGAGTTAGTTAACTTTAAGTTTTAAAGTTTATGTTATCACTTATTGTTCACAACATATCAAACAATTAAGTTTATTAGTGACATTATTGGATTCGTGACGTTATGATTAGTTTATTTACAAGTTTGTACACGTAACAATTCATAATGAAGGTCAATCCAGGCTTAAGCGTAGTTTTGGCAAAATTAAGCGTAAACAGTAATGACATACGCGTAGACGAAAGATTATGTGTAGGATCCTAACTTACGCGTAAGAAATGTTACGCGTAGGAAAAGGGGACCTTATGCGTAGAGCTTACGCGTAGGCGTATATAAACCTTATGCTTAAGGCTTTCTCGTAAGAGTAGACCTTATGCGTAGAGGTCACTGTTTACGCATATCCTTCACAGGATACGCGTAGTCCCGTTGTAGAACCTTATGCGTAGTAGTTACGCGTAGGATTTCTCTTACGCATAACTGCCTACGTGTAAGGTAATCCTTATGCGTAGAGAAACTATCAACCTTGATTCTGAATTTTATGCGTAGCAAGCCTGAAATAAAACATCATAACATCAATCTTAACACATATATTCATTCTAAAATCAAATCATGGCATGAAAGCATGTTAAACGTTTACGCGTAGAAAGTCATACACGTAGGTAAAAACCCTAAGGGTTATGAATTACGCATAAGATTTCTAACCATGGAAATTGCACCAAACTTTTTCTGGTAGGTCTTAGATGTTATAAGAGTCTAATAACCGAGTTATAACATCAAAATCGTGGTGAATCAAAAATACCCAAACTCATGAACTTTAAACCCTAATTCCAAATTTTTAATCATTTAGAGTTTCTGGGTGGTTATAGAACCTGGAAACCTTTAATTCAACATGATATGAGTATCACACAACAATTTTTTTGACCAAAATCCTTCACATTTGAAAACACCCAAATCGACTAACCCTAATTATCAAAATCCATTAATTCGTGTTTCTGGGTGTATTTTGAGCATAGAAAATATATCATTGATGTTGTTAAAGCATTTTGACACAATCTTTTTAACCAAAACACACAATAAGTGATTATATGTTCTAACCCTTACGCGTAAAACAAAAAATTCATTGAATCTTAAGTGTTAACCGTTGGATTTGTATGAAATTCAAAACCATTGTTTAAAATTACATTAAGAACACAAAACCACTTACAGATTGACGATCAGAAACACAGATTTCTTGAATGAATATTAGGCGTAGGATCTTTTAGGTTAGAAGTAATAAATGTGAGGGTAATGTTAGGTGGAGGATGTTTTTATTAAAATAACTTTAACATTTTGACAGTTTTGGTTCCTCCACCATTTCCTTTTTCAAACAAAGCCTTTTAACTTCCATTTTGGTTATCAAACAAAGATTTTAAGAAAGAAACTTGACGACACTCCCCCTCGACTTAGGTAAATGATGAAAGGTTATAAATTTTAGTTCGAGGAGTGTCATAAAACCAGAAACTTCACCACCATTTATAAAAGAAACAACCGAGATATGATAACATGCAAGTACACAGATGTTTTGAAACATTTAAATTTTTTGTTTTCTCCCCCTCAACACTTGATCGGAAAAATACTGAATTTTGAAAGATTAAAGTGTTGACGGAAGAAATGTACTTGCCATGTTGAAAGAAAAATAGATTAGAAGAATATTTTTGTTTTTATCAGGTTTTATATTTTTGTATTTTGTTTTTGAAAAATTTATTTACAAAAGATGTTTTTGGTGTTTGACAGGTTTTTAAGACTGTTTTAAGAGGTCATCCAATTCCTCTTGAGTCAAACACCTCATACCAATCCGGTGGACCAACTCATTAAACCTAGCGGGAGGCAAGGCTTTGGTGAGTAGATCTGCCAATTGGTATTCAGTACCCACAAAGTATAATTCAACGGTACCCTGTTCCATGTGGTCCTTGATGAAATGATAGCGAAGATCGATGTGCTTTGATTTCGAATGCTGAACTGAGTTGCACGAGATCGCAATGGCACTCCGATTGTCGCAGTACATCGGGATTCTGTCAAATACGTAACCATAGTCTTTGAGTTGTGTTCTCATCCATATGACTTGAGCACAACATGCGGACATGGCTACATATTCTGCTTCGGTTGATGACAGCGATGTACAATCCTGCTTCTTTGATTGCCAAGACACCAGTTTATCACCAAGAAATTGTAGAGCTCCTGAAGTACTTTTCCTTGAGTCTAAGCATCCTGCGTGGTCAGCGTCTGAAAAAGCGATTAGTTCAATACCAGAATCCTTCGGATACCAGATCCCCAAGTTAATGGTTCCCTTGATGTATCAGAGGATTCTTTTAGCCTCAGAGAGGTGGGTTTCAGTTGGTCGCGACTGATAACGGGAGCATAGATAAACGACAAAGACAATATCAGGTCTGCTAGCTGTTAGATACATGAGAGACCCAATAATACTTCGGTATTTGGTAGGGTCAACTAATTTCCCATGTAAATCAGCATCTAGGTTCTTGGTATGAGCCATTGGTGTGGCATAAGTGTCACAGGTTGTCATTCCAAATTTGTTTAACAGTTCAAGGGCATATTTGGACTGACTCAAGAAAATACCACGGGGTGATTGATGAACTTGCAGTCCTAGAAAGAACGTGAGTTCACCCATCATGGACATTTCAAAATTTTTCTTCATTAGTTTTGCAAAAGCGGTTGAAAACTTTTTATGTGTAGACCCAAAAATGATGTCATCCACGTAAATTTGAACAATTAAGATATGTCCCCCGTGATATTGTATAAAAAGAGTTGGGTCAACCGAGCCTTTGGTGAAATTATTAGCAATGAGGAAAGATGATAGCTTATCGTACCATGCCCGAGGGGCTTGTTTGAGACCATAAAGAGCTTTGTTCAGTTTGTAGACATGGTTCGGGCACTCTGGATCAACGAATCCTTCGGGTTGGCTGACATAAACTGTTTCTTTCAGTTGTCCGTTGAGAAATGCAGTTTTGACATCCATCTGAAAGACCGTCATATTCATATGAGCCGCGAACGCGAGAAATATCCGAACAGCCTCAAGACGAGCAACCGGAGCAAATGATTCTTCAAAGTCTATACCCTCTTCCTGACGATAACCCTTAGCAACTAGACGTGACTTGTTTCGGATTACGTTCCCTTCAGCATCCAATTTGTTTTTCCAAATCTATTTGAGACCAATGACGTAGACCCCTGTTGGTCTTTCAACCAGTTCCCATACTTCAAGACATTTGAATTGGTTGAGTTCTTCTTGCATGGATTCAATCCAGTTGTCTTTTGTCATTGCGTCTTTAATGTTTTTAGGCTCAGATTGGCAGACAGTGAGTGCATAAATGCAATGTTCACCATCTGTGTGAAGACGTTGTCTCGTAACGACTGGTTGATTCGGGTTGCCAATAATATTAGCCAGAGGATGGTCTTTTGTCCATCTATGTGTAGAGGGTTGATGTTGGTATACATTATGCAGATTCTGAGGATTCAAATGGTTTGTTGAAGATTCCGCGACATCTGGTGCAGCAGACTCATTAGCAAACGGGTTAAAGAATGCATTTGGATCAAAATCCGCAGGTGGGGGTACTTCATTCAGAATATCATCAACTGGTTCATCATTGTTGGAAGTGGTGTGTTCAACTGTTGTATTGGAGTCAACTGGTGTAGGTGCATCTTCAACAGTAGTTGTTGTAGCAGGTGTATCAGGTATAGGAATATTATCAGGTTGTGCAGCGGAAACAGCGGATACACCTGGAGCACGTTCATCAATATCGTCACTGAACAGAGGAGCAAATAACCTTTCCATTTGTTGACGAGTTAGCTGGGGGCTTTGTTCAGCTGATGATGGGGGTTGAGGGAAGTTTAAACGGTTGTGACCGGGTTCTAAGCTGTTATACTCAGAAGCCATCTCCGTGAGTTCATCAAAATGAGCATGAATCGTTTCCATCACCTGTTTTGTACGACGATTCTAGATCCGGTAACCTTTAGAATTCTCACAATATCCAATAAAGACTCCAATGTCGGCTTTGGCTTTGAGCTTTCCAAAATCATCACGATCATTATTCGGATAGCAAAGGGATCCAAATACATGAAAGTGTTTGAGATTCGGTTTATGGTTGTGGACAAGCTCGAAAGGTGTTTTGTTGTGGCGTTTTGTGATCATAGAACGGTTTTGAGTATAGCATGCAGTAGATACGGCTTCTGCCCACAAGTAATCTGGAAGTTTAGCATTGATTAACATTGTTCTTGCAGCTTCCACTAACGTTCGGTTTCGTCTTTCAACAACTCCGTTTTGTTCTGGTGTACGTGCAATAGATGTTTGATGCAGAATTCCCACTTTCTCATAGAATTCACGAAGAGTTTGGTTAACAAATTCAGTTCCTTTGTCTGTTCTGATTAGTCTGACGGTGTTGCGGAGCTGAACCTGTATTTTCATGAGAAAGGTGATGATCATTTATGGAGCTTGGTCTTTGCTTCGAAAAAAGTAGACCCAAGTCCATCGTGAGTAGTCATCAACAATTACTAAGATGTAGTGTTTGCCATTTATTGTTTGCACGTGCATCGGGCCACACAAATCCATGTGAAGAAGATGAAGCACATGCTGAGAGCTGTGTTCCACCTTTGAAGGAAAATGAGCACGAGTGCTTTTCCCTTGTTCACAGGCTGAGCAAAGGTGATCTTTTGAATATCGGAATCGTGGGAGACCTTCAACTAGTTTGTGTCGAGCAAGGTTGGTGATGGTTTGAAAGTTTAGATGTGAGAGCCGACGGTGCCATAGCCAGGATTTTGTTGATGTTGCCTTTGAAAGTAAGCAGATGGGAGATGAAGCAACCATGTCTTGCATAGAGATAGTGTAGAGACTAGAATTACGCGAGCCAGACATAAGGTCATTTCCTTGTAGATCACGAATGAAACAAGTTTTCTCCCGGAAAGCAACCTCTAAATCTCCATCACAAAACTGACCTACTGAGAACAGATTATGACCTAGGCCTTCCACATAGTAAACCCTGCTGATTTCGATGTTCCCATTGACATAATCTCCGTAGCCCATGATAGCTGCGAAGTGATCATTCCCGAACCTGACAGTGCCAATGAACTTTGCAATAAAGTTTGATAACAGTTTAAGGTTGCCTGTCATGTGTCGGGAACATCCGCTATCAACAATCCAGAGAATGATCTGTATCACCTGCATTACACACAGACGACACAGATGGAATAGAAGTAGATGTGGAACCCGAAATGTTAGAGGGTTCCGAAGCACGTATATGAGACATGCACACATTAATGACTTTAGGCATCCATTTAAATCCTAGTGTGTTATATATCCATTTCTGCCATCTATTACTACTCTTTGCTTTAGTCTTAGTGAATGCACTAGGTGGTACTACATTCTTAGGAGGTGAAACTGGAGCTACAGTGACAACAATGTTTGCCTGAGAATCTAAAGAAGGCGGTCTACCAAGCACAGACTGAGAATGATTAGTGGGCCTAGAGGTATTCCGATTCTTAGGATTCCGTAAACGAGAGATTATAGTTTTAGCAACACATTTGTCATGACAATCCGAATTCATACTTTTATGACAAATAACACAAGGTGCATCAGACTGAATATCAAAAGTGGAAGCAACGTGAGTCTTATTCATAGTCCTATGGTGTTCTTCTACTTTAGCATTCCTTATTGATCTTTTCTTAGGTCGCAACTTCCTATTCTTCGATTGAGTGCTCCTAGGCTGTGAAGTGCGGATGTTTGGAAAAGACGCAACTATTCCTGTTTCAGTAGAAGGAAGCACGTTAGCAACTTGTGATTTGGCAGTAGGGATTCTAGGTGCATGATTACTAAGTGTTATTGGTGCTAATCTCTTAATGATGGTTGGCGGAAGTTGTTCATACTTTCCTAACATTTCTCTTAACTTAGAGATAGTGTGAATCAAATCTTGATTTTCAGACCGAATATTACCAGCAAAATTCATGACTTCTCTAGTGTAAGCAAGATAGTGATCAAGTTCGTTTGATGCTTCATGTCGAGTCTTATTGAGTAAATCAAATATGACACCATATTCCTGTTTAACTGTTACAAGTTCTTGTTCATATTTAGAGATTTGACTTTTCAAAGACACGTTTTTATCATCCAGTTGCTCAATTTTAGGATCAGAAGATTTTGCACTCAACTAAGCGATTTTCTTTTGAAAACTAAGTTGATGAGTGAATATCTTTTTCACACCAATGAAGACGACGTTTTGCATTGTAAAGTTCGTTAAGTAATTGTTTATTTTCAGCTTTTAAAGACCCGATCTGAAGCACATTATCAGTATTCTCAACAGTTATCACAGAGTCAACAGTATCAGCAGAGATATAATCAGATGCATGTGGCAAAGAATAGAATAACACAACATTATGGATATCAGCACAGATAACATCTTCCAAGAGTCGATCAACATCTTTTCTCAACATTTTCTTTTTGCGTTTAGTATTAGAAATAGATGTTTCAGTTTTCTCGAAAACGACCTTCATCACTCCAAGTTCCTTATGAAAATCCTTTTCCCAGGCTAATGCACAACTTTTCAAATTTTTAACATTTGGTAAAAGATTTTTCTGAAAAATGTCTCTTTGTTCTCGCGCTAAAGGCGATTGAAAGTGTTGAACTTTGATTTCAGAATGATGTTCTATCTCATGTTCTAAAGTTTTGAGGTCAGCCATGAAAATATCAAAATATCTAAGAATTTTGCGATTTTCAGGTTTGGAGTTTACTTCACTGATTGAAGGTAAAGGACCATAAATTTGTGCATAATCTGGTTGGGGATTAACATTAGAAGACTCAGGTGTTTTGATGATAACCCTTGGTGTGTTAGAAGAATCCGTTGGTGTGATGAAAGTGACCGGTTTTGAATAATTAAAAGGTTTGTTGTAAACAACCGTTTTTAATTTTGATCGACTCTCGTCTTCTGCATCTAATTCCTCTTGATGATGATATTCAACAACACTCATAACAGTATCATTAATTTTATATTCTGCACTGGAAACTTCAGGATTTGGTTTGAATGTTTTGAGTGAAAGCTTTGGTTTGTAATCAGCTAGATTTGGTCCATATCCTTTTGGGTTGGGTTTTAAAGTAAACTTTTCAATAGCTGTTACTGATTCACCATGTTTGTAAACAACAGTTTTAAACTCTTTAATTTTATTTTGCAAGCCAATAATTTCTGCAAGAAGGTCATCTACCCGATTCGTTGAATGCTTTTTGTATGCTGAGAACTGTTTTTGACAATTTAACTACTCAGCCTTAGCTTTTTGATTTTCCAAGGTGAGAGCGTTAATTTGCTTTTTATGTTCATGTTTCAGTTGTTCTATTTCAGACAACAAAGCATTCTTCGAAGTGGTTAGATCACGCATCTGTCTCTCTAAATATTTTTCGTTTTGATGAGATTTAGCAAAAGCGGCTTCAAAACCTTTTTCACGGTTTTCTTGAGTTTTGAAAAAGTTGAGTTGCATTTGTAAGAATTCAAAATCCTTGGTTAACAGTGCATTTTTGCTTTTTAAGTCCTTATTTAATGCATAACATTCCTCCATTTTGATTTGATGGTCTTGAATTAAACGAGCAAAATCTGGATGAGGCAACAGTTCAGCTTGTTCAACGTGAGTTACAACATGATCATTATTTAGATCCTCAAGTACAACCACGGAGTCAATTTGATTATCGAAGGAAACCATAAGGTCATCTTGATCGTCAAATGTAACTACAGGGTTAACTTGAAAATCGTCAGAATGAGATGTAGATGACTCATTTTGAACAGTCTGATCCGTGCCGGATTCAGATATTGGCGGAGATATTAGTTCAGATATGATGATGGTTTGTTCGGGTACCTGAGACAAGCCATCAGTGTCATACACTGGGCCTGTTTCACTCATGTGTAACTCATGCATATTAGCCATCAACATAACAGCTGCATTGGCCTGCAAGTCCTCCATATCATCATCTGAGTCTGCATCTACCATAAAGCTCTGTTCTTTGTTTGTGAGAGATCCACCAGCTTCATCCTTAAGAGCCAAAAGAAGAGCCTCTTTGAAATAAGCACTGCCCCTAGTCCTTGGCTTTGGGCATGCATTAGCCAGGTGTCCCTTCTCATTGCAGTTGTAGCATCGAAGACCATTCAACCCATTCTGAGCATTTCCCTGTTCCACCACTTGAGCTCTGTTGTTATTCCTACCCATAGCATTAAACCCTTGACCACCTCCTATTTGACGACCATAACCACGATTCTGAACTTCAACTCGTCCATTGTTCACAACAGCCTGATTTCGTGTATTGGATGAGGAACGAATATGATTGTTGGATTTGTTGGTATAACGGCTAAAAGCATTAGCAATCATAACAAACCCCTGTTGCAGTGCTTCGAACGGATTAGATTCCTCATTAGTTTGACTATGAAGTACTTGATCATTGTTGTTGTTGTAAGGAACTAATTGATTTTGTTGAGGTTGCTGTGATGGATCGTTTGGTGTGACTGAGGCAGTTGGTTGAGTTGCTTGTTGAGGAGGATAACTTTGTTGAGCATATAAGGCAAGTTGTTGATTTTCCGGATGTGTAGGTGGAGCAATTTGAGCACGGAGAATCCTTTCCCGATCAACTTCCTTCTCATGAGGTTTCAAGTAATCGTACAATAATCCATATGTAGAATGATGCATATTCTTCGTTTAACGGAGAAAAATGACATACTTCTCCCATTCAGGACCAAGACTACTCAGGAACCACTGCAATTCTTGGCATGATGATGTTGTGTTTATCCAAATCATTGATGATGTCTGAAAATCGATGATGATAAGACTCTAGTGTCTCTCCAGGTTCAATCATGAAATGTTCATAAGCCAAGTAAATTTTGGATTCCAAATCCTCCTGATTGAGTACAGATCCTTCCATTAGAAGATGAATATGGTCCCACATTTCCTTTGCAGTCTTTTGAGCATCAACACTTCAAAGAATTGGGTTAGGTAATCCTAAAAGGATATATTGCATTGCAAGCTCATCAGCTTCATAGTGTAGAAGTTATGTTGGATTTAGATCTGCAACAGTAGCAATGTTTGTTTGTTCATCTCTTGGTGGAATAGCAGTAGGATCTCCGGGTACAATGACAGTAGGCATCTCAAATGGACTTTCCAAGATAACCTTCTTTAAGAACTTTCCATGTGGCTTCTTCAGATCACAAAACCTAAAGAACCTTATCACCCATTGATCGTAGTTTCCTGGAGTGAGCATTGGAGGTCTATCAAGTGATCCAGCTTCATGAATTGATTGTTGGCTGCTTAAAGCTTCACACATCTTTGCAAACCAAGTGGGTTCCTTCATAGTGTTCCTTGATGGATGTTGATTGAATTCATTTGTGTAGGGTTGAACTTGAAGACTTGGCGGTGTTTGAACCATTTGTGGTAGGGGAATTGCACCAAGTTGTGGAGTATGTTGTTGATTGAATTGTTGTTGATAAATTGCTTGTTGTTGATTCCATTGTTGATGTTGTGGACTTAGTTGTTGTTGTCGTTGAGGATAAGTGTAAGGGAAATAGTTAGAGTATGGTGGTTGAGACATGTTGAAAACTTGTGTTGGTAAAAATGGATCTTTGTAGTCGAGTGAACCTTTGATGAAGAAGTATCCTTAGGCGTAGAAATCACAATAGCCAAGTAGCACTTATGCGTAAAAACACCAAAGTTACGCGTAACAATAAGAAGTTACGCGTAGATTTAGCTTACGCGTAAGTATGGAAAAGACGCTAAAGTTATGCGTAGACAAAAGTTAGGCGTAGAAAGTTAGGCGTAGGATTATCTTATGCGTAAGACTGGGCTTAAGCGTAAGAAAAATCTTATGCGTAGGATTTCTACGCGTAAGCTTTTGCTTATGCGTAATTTTAGGGTTTTATCCCAAGTGATCTTTTACACTTCACAGTGCAAAAGATATCCAAAGTCGACGTATTTTCAGGCTTATCCAAGCAAGAAAACACGGAGTAAACCACGAAAATGAAGATCAAACCAAGGAAAATCTTACGTGTAGTTTTAGGGTTTTGCTACGCGTAGGATTACTCGTAATTTTGATTTTGCCCAAAGATGTTTCTAAACCAGTTTTTGTGTGATGAAATAGCTTCAATAACACCAAAAGACACAAAAGTGTGAAACTTGATGAACCAAAGCCTCTAAAACGGTTACGAGTAGGATGAAACCCTCGTTCAAAAACTAGATTTAAAACAATGATTTACACATAAAGTTCGAAACTTTTTGCCAAAAACAAGTATTTTAACACCTTAAAACGTTGAAAGTACAAGAATCTTGGATTAAAAAGTGTAAAAAACGAGTTTTTTAAGCGAACCGAAGTATCAAACGTTGTTCTACGCATAGGACCATAAAACCCACTTCAAGAAACAACGATTCACCCAACTAGTTAGGCGACTGATACCACTGTTAGGTCACTAGTTTTACAAACACAAGTAATATAGAAAGAGATAAGGAGATTGAACAAGATCTAACACACACACACACGAAACAATAATACGGTTATGCGTAGGATATGTGATGAGAGAAAAACTTGAACAACCAACCTTCAAATAAAGGTTTACATAGAGTATTTATAGGAGGAAAGCTAGGGCAACACTCCTAGTTTCCATCCTTTCTTTAATGGGCTTGGGCCTAAGCTCATGGGCCTTCTACATAAGCTTAAGGCTAATAACAAACATAAAGGCCATAATAAAGCTAACTATTACATATTAATTACTAACACTTGATTATGGTTTAGGAGTGATTCCAACACTGCTATAAATGAGTACCAAATCTCAAGAAAATCAAAAACCGTTTGAAACTATGTGGTTCCCGCCACTTTACATGGTTACTATGCTATATTCTCTTAATTTTAAAAATAATCATTTAAAGGTGATCAAATTATTTGGTAATCGAAAACATAAAAAAGTGCTAGCAAGAAAATTTAGTTACACGAGTGACGGGTACAATAATATACAGTGTCCAATGCATGTCCTATAGAATCTCCTTTATGAATGTAGAAAATAATAATATATTTCAGTGTTTTTTTTTTTCCCTTTCCTATGGCCTTTCAAAAATTTTATCTGCTAATCATAGGATTCAACCATACATATTGTCTACTCCCACATTAAATAATTTGGAAGTCATGATCAAATTCATGTATGTTTCGAAGTGACTAGTAATTTATAACATGTAATACATTTTCTATAACATCGAGGGGCATAACACGCAATTTCGTTTTTAACTTACGCATTTTTTCTTCAAGAACAAGTTAAATAGAAAGTGTAGCAATTTTTCTCTAAATAGATGACATATGTTATTACATCTATAGTGTAACTATAATTCTATAAATTTAACATCAATTATGGGATGTAATCGTACATCCATTCCAAATGCATAGACAACCTTTTATTCGAACTTCACTTTAAAATAGGTAAAACGTTATTATACTTTCATACTTTTTAGTTACATTTTGAATCAAAAATATTTTTTTAGCATTTAAGTTGGTTAATTTTGCTTTCAGTTCAATCAAGGAATAGAATAAAGCATACGTCTATGTTAAGAAGCAGCGTGTAACTTTTAAAGGAATGACGTTTTGTATCAAATGCTATATTCCTTTCGTGTAACCAAACATATTCTGTTTCATTCCTCTATAAAGATTCACTCCGCTCTTATCTTCGTTACAGCCAAACATGAGTCCGTTAAGAATTTATAGGAGTATCCAACTGGTATGTCTCTATTTTCTTTAATTTTGTATGCATCTTATATATGTTTTTTGGTTAGATGATATGCATTGATAAGTTGTAATGTCAATATAACTATGATATAATATTGATTTGAACATGCAAATCACAAATATATACACATTGCAATGTGTAAATATACTCCTGGATATATTTATCTCTTCAACTTCAACTAAACACATTTGTTACATCAATATAGTTACAATGGAAGACCTAAAGCACTTCACTCATCCTCATCCCCTCAGCCTTGTGTATCTAAACCCGGATCGCAAAAGTGAAAAAATTGAAGAGGAAGAGGAGGACGAAGATGGAGATGGAGATGAAGATGAGTTTTACGAGGAAGAAAAGCACGGTGGCCAATGCAACATGTGTAAGGAACAAATCTATTCAGTTCATTTGTGTTACTACAGCTGCAAGTCTTGTGACTACTCGTTGCACAAATTTTGTGTTGAACTACCCAAGATACATAACAATCACCCTTTACATCCAGGCCACATTCTTACCTTATCGAAGAAATATCACTCTATCTATTCACATCTTTATAAAACTTCCAATCATGAATGGAGGTGTTGTGTCTGCAAAAATTTTATGAAGAATTTATTCTATTACCATTGTTTTGTCTGCGATCTGACCTTTGACATAATATGTGCTACTATGTCTCAACAAAAGATAAACCACGCTAGTCACCCTGATCACCAACTAGAACGAATGTTTGGGCGCATGGTATCCACATGTGCTGCTTGTGGTGAAAAACATGAAGGGCACTTCTTTCAGTGTACCACATGTCCTACTCATCGAATCCATATGGATTGTGCATTCCTTCCTACCAAGTTACTAATTCAACATCGTACTGGCCAGACCTTCACTCATTCTCATCCACTTACACTAGCCTATTCTTTTCCCTTGGCTGAGATGAAAGCTAGATTCTATCCTAGTTGCACAATTTGTGATGACTGGCTACATGCGTATTTGTGGATTTACAAATACGATAAATGCAGATATTATGTGCATCTTGCCTGTGCAACTTCAAAGAGAGATGCATTTATGTCCATCTTCGATCGAATAAGTGAGCCATCTCTTCTGTTTCTTAGTACTTGTTGTATGTACATTCTTTTTTACTTTGATTTTTTAATTTGTCATTGATCAGACCTTGGCTCTAAAAATTACAAAGATGATGAACATCCTAATCTGCTCCACTGTCCGTTTTCTGATGAAGGTAACAACCTTTTGAAGCACCTTTTTTTTCAATCAAAAGGATGTTACTGACAAGCACGATGGCGAAATTCTTAACCATCCTAGTCATCAACACCCACTGAATATTTTCCACACCCAAACGTCACTGGCGAACGAAGTGGTCTCTCTTCACGATCCGATGAAGAAAATCCAATTATTATGTGACGGGTGTGTGAAACCAATCACAACAGTGCCATTTTACAAGTGCTCCCAATCTAATCAACATTGTGATTTTATTCTCCATGAGTGGTGCGCCAAGCTACCCCCTGAAGTACAAGACTACGCGGGCCATCCTAATCATAAGCTTGTTTTCCTGCCAAAAGTCCCTCGTAAGTTACTGGGTGTTTTCTTTTGTCCAATTTGCGAGTTACCTTCCAATGGTTTCGCGTACGGATGCATGATGTGTGAATATTATGTATGTATTAATTGTGCATTCATACCTGAAGAAATCACGCATGAAGCTCATCCAGGTCATCTTCTCTCAAAAACGAATCCTTCAGCTAAGCTAATAGATAAGGGTTGCAAAGCATGTAGGTATTCAATGGATCGGGTTCCGGGGATACCACTGTCCCTCTTGTGACATCTACATTCATGTAGGATGTGCATTGTTATTGCCTAGAGAGATTAGACACAAGTATGATAAAAAGCATCCACTGAGCCTAAGATACGAACCAACTGAGAACCATATTAGCGAATACTTCTGTGACATTTGTGAGGATGAATTTGATCCTTGGGAGTGGTTCTATCATTGCACTACATGTGACCAGTCTATGCACGCCGCTTGTGCGCCCTTAATACTTCAATGTGAGCAAGCTACATATTCTGAGGACCGGGAATGTATCTTCAAGTTTCTCAATGTCAAGTTTGGAAGAACGCTGGAGATCAAACGTCACTCACATCGTTTGGCATCCTTTGTTCAAGGAATCAAACGTCATGGTTACTGCATTGAATGCGGTGAAAAATTGCAGTATAAGATGATCTTTAAGTGCTTGGAGTGCGAGTTTGCATTTCATCGTTATTGTGCTTATTCGTATGTAGATTCATCAGTTTGGCTTGGATCTTGAATGAGTTTGTTATAATCTTGTAAATATTAATAAATAAAGTTGAAGATTCAAAGTTTTATATTCATACACAATCTTCTTTTCTTTTTCTTTTGCTAGTGGAAGACTACTTTTGTAAATGATTTTAGGCTGCCCCCAGTAAGGAGCCCCAATCCCCCTCATTTTCCCTGTTACGTCAGCTTTCTCTCTCCAGCGACCTTCAGGCGATTAGGTGTCCCAGTAAGGGCGACCAAGTTCATTTTTTTTATTATTTAAAAAAAATATATTTTTAACACAAAATAAAATTTCATTAATAATTAAAATGTTACAATACTAAATAAAAACAATAATATATTAAATATAAAAACGATACGAAATACATAAATCATAAATCTAATCTGAATGCTCCCCGCATGCAGAGTCATACGAGGGAGTACGATAACCGGCAAATCCCTCAATGCGAGCCAAATCTTCCTCGTCTAGCAGAGGTTCCCCCGGTAGCTCGAAGTTGGTAGTCGAAGTTGATGCACCTACACCATTGTTTTTGTTCTCCCGATAGCTCCAATTGATTTTGGTGCTGACGTTGTCCGTTATCTTTTGAACACACCGCCACAACTTGTCAGCAATCTCGCGATCTTTGCGGGCTTGATCTTTCAAAAATTTGTCGATCACAGCTTTTCGTTCAGGCGTAATGTCGTTGCAACTCTTGTAGTTTTCTCTCATCTGTTCCTTCTCCGCCTTCGCCTGGTCAAACAATTCGATGACGCTTATAATAGCGTTTTTTCGAGCCTCATCGTCGTTATTGCATTGATTTTGAACGTACACTTGCATATCTTCAACGGAATGGGGGAGACGGCAAGCCATATTAAATCTTGTGTTGAGAAGTATTTTGAGTTTGAATTGTGTGAAATAGATTTGTGGATTGAAGTGTGTTTGTATTGTGTATTTATAAAGGTTAATGTTTTTTTTTTTTTTTTTAACCGTTGCAAAAAACGGTAATTTTTTTTGAAATTAAACATTTAAACTCGATCGTGATCGCGACCAAGTGGAGTCTTCAGTCGATCGAGTAACAAGGGAGATCGAGTCTTCACAACAAGGGCGATCGAGTCTTCTGTCGATCGAGCATTGCCTCGATCGACCTATTGCATGCAGCCGTTGTTATCCTCTGCGCCAATAATGTACGTGTCAATTTGATATGACAGACGTCACGTTTTTGTTTATTTGATTTTACTTATTTTATAACTTTACTCTTGAAAATACTTAGGGATAAGCAATCATGTTTATGATAATATGGAAAAAGTTCAATACAGAACCAAAAAAACCCAAAGAACAAACAGCTTCATCCGAGCCATTAATCTCTATTTGATCTGACGGTTAGATCTGTTCCCATTTAATCTCTACTATCTTAAATGGAAAAAGGGTCAAAGGTAAATGTGAAAAGTTGAAAATTGAATATTGAAAGTCAATGTTTTGAAAACTCACAAGTTTCTTCTGGTATAATTCATTCTTCTCCAACACGCTCCTATATTTTTGTTAAGCATTAACACCACCTCATTCAATACATTCTTCCCAAAACATGATACCACTGATTCATCTTAATAAAATTCAAAACACAAAACTTCTCTCACACTCATTCGATCCAAAAACACCTCCATTCTAAAACACATATATACACAAATCTCAATTCAACTACCGATTCAAAACCTGAGTTTTCCATTCCCACAACTCAAAAAATAATAATAATAATAATAATAATAATAATAATAATAATAATAATAATAATAATAATAATAATAATAGATCTATACCAAATACCGTTTCAAAACAACATTATTTTTCAACTTTTTTATATTTTTATTTATATTTTTTTGCATTTGAACTAATTGATTTTATTGAATTTCAGAATCTTATTATGTCAAACCTATTTTGGAAATCACATGGTAAGTGACTTTTGAAATTGCTATCATTTAGAAAAGTTATATGTTTGATGATTTTGAAATTGCTATGATTCATACGAATACTATGTAAATGTTGGTGAAAAACTAAATATACTTAATTAGTGATTACCAAAGGACACCCAAACAAGGTACTCTTTGATATGATATATTTATACATATGAGCTTTTCAATATATTAATATCTTGAATGAATTATTATCAAATTGGCTTCATGTTACTGTTATATGTGAACCTATATAGTATGTCAATAAATTGGCCTTATGTTATTGTTTTCATGTCATTTTGTTGTTTAACATCACGAAAATATATTGTTGTTTTACAGCTGACACTTGCATCCATAAAGCCAGTCTCGATACCAGTACCAGTCGTAATAGATCGAAAAAAATCCCCATGAATGGAGAGGGGTCATCAAGGATGCCAAAGCCTTTGAATGAACCTAAAGATATATCAAATGCAAAGAGAGACTTGACAACGAGGTGTATCTTTTGTCTTGGTAAATTCTTTCGTGAGCCTGAGATGCAGAAACCTCCTACTCTTCATCTATACGTCCAGAATGCAAAGAAGTTGATGCGTCTTCAAGATTTAAAATATGTTTCTTCTGAGGTTATTCAGCATGCCAACAAGTGATACGGTTTTTCACCTAATGAAGTACTTAACTTTTGTGGCAACAACCTTTATGAATTTCAGTATTTTCATTAGAAAAGAAAAGAATATTTATCATGGTCATAATATTAACATGAGTTCGTTACGTTTTTTGACTTATATCAGTTTTTTGTTTATTTGCAGTCTCAGTTCAAGAAGTTATGGAAAATGGAAGATAGCACATGTTGGTCGCATATGAAGTTTGTGTATGTAACTTTGCAGTTCAAGATCATACTTCCACTGGACAAAGTTACATAACTATATTTGACTTTTACTTTTTGGTCAGTGGTTTTCCTTTGGATCTTATATGGTTATAATAAACATACATAATAAACTACATCTTGCATCGATCATTGTATGTCTTGTTTTAGTAGCTAGCGTGCATCTTTTTTATATATTTTTCAGTTTACCTGAATGTATAGATGTTCATTAAGTTTTTATGATAAGTATGCTACCGGTTTTCGGCTAACCAATTAAAGCCATCTGAAAACGAACCAGAGAGGACCCTTTAAAACCGATACAAACTGGTGAATCAGGTATCATCGAGATCTTTTCACGTTCTATTTTTAACGTTATATGAAACACTTACTACAATATCGCATATCGTTAATTGTCTGCCGCTAGAAACCGATGCCGCTAGGCACGGGTACTCGTCTAGTTAGATAGAAGGGTAAATCGGTCCATTTATACTCTCACACACTTTCACTCAGCCTCACTTTCTCACTCTCTCATTCACTCCACACACTCTCGTTTTACTCACTCTCTCACCTTCCTCCATTTCTAAACCTTAACCCCCGAATAAGAAATAAATTTCAACGAGAGCAAACTGTACATCACTATTTCAACGACGCTCGGACAAGTAAGAGAAAACCATATAACGGCAGCATGCGACAGCGTGTCAGATCACGCGCCGAACTTTGATGAGTTTCAATGGCAGGCGTCACTGATGACGAGCTGCACGCTGCTGTGGAAGGATCTGTCAGATCACTTTGAATCGTTGGAGGAGAAGCTGGCGAGCAGATCTGACGTCATCAAGGAGAAGATTCGTCATATATGTTTACAAACTAGTTATTTGATGCGCTATAAGTTACATTACTAGAGATTTATAGGTGGTAAGTTGCTGCTCGAGAGAGATATAAGTTGTTCTTGGTGGTCGATATGTGTGTGTGTGAGCGAAGTTCCATATACGTTCGTTTCTATAGTTAGATGGGAAAATGTGCAAGAGAAAAGAGAGTTTTTTTACTCCTGCTTTTAGAAAAAAGTGTCTTTGATTAAGAAATAAATTTTCAGTCTATATGGTTGGTAGCTTGGTTATTGCAGTAAGATGTGAGGTTGAAAACATAAAAAGAAAGGAGATAGTCTTTGACTTTCTTTTATTGAGTTTGTATAGGGAGTATATAAAAGAGTATATATATTATGATATTCCCAATATAATAGTAACTGCTACTTTTTATATTTAAGTTTCTTTTACATCTTTTCTCGTTGTCTTTATTTTGTACTAATCATAGTAGCTTTTAAATATATAAAATAAATTTGTTGAGCAATTCAAATAGATAATATATACATATTAACAGAATCACATGTGATTTACACACGAATCACAACAAAAAACAAATCACGTATTATATTTTCATTTTTAAATCAAAACAGAATCATTCAGTTTATAACAGTGAATAGTAAATCACATATGATTTACATTTTTTCATAACAGTATAAAAAAAACAGAATCACACGTGATTTCACAAATTTGTTTTATATGAAGGAATAAATTTATTTGATATTGAAGATCACATGTGATTTATATTTTAAAGATCGCATGTGACTTATGAAATCACATGTGATTTTATTTTTGGTAAACATTGTGTGCCAGCTAAAATCACATGTGATTTTGTGATTACGTGATTTTTAAAATAACAAATCACATGTGATTTTTCTGGACAAAAATTTTGAAAAAAAAAAAAAAATCGTCGAAAGTATATATAAGTGCATATCAATAGAAAGATTATTTAATTCTCATCGCGATGGTGTATTTTTCCTAGCTCGAAGATTTACCGTTTGCAAGATATGTTATTTTAAAGAAAAAGGTGAAAAATTAGTTTTTATATTAAATAAGCTGTAATTACCAGTTTGCCCCTGCTGTTTTAATTAGATCTTGATCAACACCGTAGGATGAAGGTGAAATGGATGGCCAAGATGCGCTCTTTTGTTCTTTAAAGAATGTGCATGTGTGGGGATCTCACCTCATGATAATATAATAATTAAGTCTTCCTATATGCAATTTTGATTGTGAATTTGCTTAATTCGTTTATTTCTTTTATTTGCCTGAATATAAATGTTGATGACACATGAATGCCAATACATCTGCTTTTGATAAAATTACCCCATAACCTGCTATACAAATTTAATCATCCATGCTTTAGCAATTTGACGGTTTGACCATTTCATATAAATTCTTTTCATTATTTTCAGGGATGAGTTGAGGTGAGATATTATATTGCACTTAGAAACTACGTGTTTGTATGGATGGAAAGCTCAGCAGGAATGCCAATATATGAGAAAGATCGAATGTCCCTCCTGGTGGTCCATGAAATGTGTATATGTAGAGATCACATTACTGGTGGTCCAACAAATGTTTATTTATTTAGAGGTGACAAAATGTAAAGGGTTTGGATCAAAATGTGTAATTTTGGTACGGATATAAACATGGCAGGATAGGTTGACCGAAAACATTTTATGCCATAATAAATTTACATCATTTTAGTTATAATCCTGGTTTTTTTTTTTTTTTTAATTGATGTAGGAGGTCATATGGAACCAAAAAGTAAAATAATAATAATAAAAAAATAAAAAAATAATAATACAAAATTGTAATCATATTAAAAATTATAATAATCTACTGTATTCAACACATGTCCTTGTATCTTTAACGGTTAGTAACCATAGAGTCGTAAGATGTTAGGGTGTCGAAGATGGCTTTGAATTTCAACTTCACGACGAAGCTGGTGCTCCACCTGGGATTGTTTAAGCTGGCTCTTGTAAAGCACCTTTAGTGCGACAACATGGTTGCTCTGTTTCAGATAATACATAAATTAGTCCTGATACGTCTGATGTATTCTAAGTTCAAACAGATGTATAACGAACGAAAACGTAAAAAACGAACGAAAACGTAAAAAAACAGACGAAAACGTAAAAACCAAACGAAAACAAAAAAAAAACAGACGAAGACATAAAAAGCAGACGAAAACGTAAAAAAAGAACGACAACGTAAAAAATGATCAAAAACGTATATAAAAACGTATATAGAAACGTATATAAAAACGTAGATAAAAACGCATATTTAACATATATAAAAACGTAACGGGTCAAAACCACAAGGAGTGGATCTAAAAAAAAGGATGGTGGATGAAGTTTTTGCCAAACTACTGGGACCATTTATGTGATTTACCCTAGGGACGGTGGACACAATTTTCACAAACCGAAGAGGGTCATTTATGTAATTTGAAGGGTAAAATTGTCATTGCTAACTAAAGAAGACCGAAATTGAAAGATAAGTACCCACATTTCAAAAAAAGAAAAAGAAAGTGGATACCCAAATCAAGTAATGGTGACAAGTTGGATTCCTTTCGTCAAGCGAGGCCGAAGACTCTCTTTCTAGCCAAGCAAGCCCCCAAAGGCATGTGCAAGTAGGTCCCTGAGAGTCCTGCATCACAGCCTGCTCTTATACAAACCTTTACAAATGATTTGCCCTTAAAAAAACATCATTTTTACGTAACATTGCTGGTTTTAATGGGTTTAGTGCCACACCTGCTCATGTAGCTGAGTTGTTTTTCGTGTGTGACTCGTTACTCCTGCAACTTTGTAATTATTAACGTTTCTCTGCGTTGGTTGCCAATTGCCACTTTTGTATTCAGTAAAACATGCTATGGCTACGATAAATCTCGTTATTCATACTCATGTTTTCCCTTTAACAACAAATATGTTACAACTTGATTATGTTCTTATTGCGTTAACAGAGATACAACAAAGAATGCTTGTTAAGAAAATATATCACTGGCAACCCATTCCATTATAAGGGATGATGTAATTGGCCAGAGATAAAGAACGATCATGAACATGATGATCAAACTTTGTAGACTCCTGAAGGATCGGCATTCTTAATTATCCATGGATGCTCAAGGAGCTTGTGTAAAGGCATTCTCTTTGATGTTTCTCTAACAAGCATCTGCGTTTTTTAATGTAAAACTTATTAATAACTTTTGACACATTAGATTATATGAACGCTAACGACTTAACGAGAAAGTGATGAGAAATACCTGACTGATTAGATCCTTGGCGAATGAGGAGACTACCGGTTTTAAAGGAAACTTCAAATCTACTAACAAGATCCTGAAAAAAAATACATCAATAATCAGTCAATCACAGCATTAGATACCGAGTTCAAACACTTGTAACCATTTAGTGTCCTAGATAATACTACGTAATTGTTTTGAAAAATGGGTCACCTTCTGTATGTGTCTGAGTGTTCTTTCGCTTCAAATGGAGGAACACCATAGAGAAATTCATAGCACAGAATACCAAGACTCCATATGTCTACACTTGCATCATGCTCCGAACTCTCCACTGTAATTCAACTAGTTAATTAGAATCAAATACAAGTAGAGCTGGCCAGCTGGCAGCATGGATTGATTGAGTGATTTGGGTAATGGGTCAAAACAGGTTTGGGTTGAGACCATGGCATGTTTTGTACAGGTCAATTCATGCATCAATTGGTAAGACGTTTTATGCATTAAAAATAGATTCTGGACCACTCTCAACGCGTTTGACCCATTCAATCGGTTTCCTTTTTAGCTAAAGTTTTGACCCGTTTGAGATAAAAGCTAACCCAAGCCCATCAATGCAAAAAGAAAGTTTCAGTTTGTAAACTAAATGGTCAAGTATGTTTACCCATCTCAGGTGGGAGATAATCGAGAGTGCCACACATGGTCTGCCTGCGACTAAATGTGTGCACAGACCATCCAAAATCAGCAATCTTTAGTTCACCCTGAAACAGATGACAAACAAGTACACATTATTGTTTCTAGCAAATCAATTGTTAAACACAACACGCTGTCATATGTGTTTGACGAGATTACCTGTGCACCAATCAAGAGGTTCTCTGGTTTAATATCTCTATGTATAGCATGCTTCCTATGACAATATACTAGAGCCCTCGCTAATGAAGCAACATACTGTCCCATAAAAGTTTGAAATTAGAACCAATAATCAGATTTATTACTACTCAAACCTTATCTTATGAAAAGAAATAGAAACAATACGAAAGACTTACGGTAGCAGCACGTCACTCACTGAAGTATTTGCACCTTTGCAGCTCCTTATAAAGTTCTCCTTTGGCAGCGTATTCCAAAATCAGGTAGACTCTTTTCTGTGGAAATTGTTGGGTTTAGGATTTAGAACTTTACATAGCCATTTTAGATAAGACGGAAGTAGAAGGGAATACCTGATCATAAAAGTAACCATAGAGTCGTAAGATGTTAGGGTGTCGAAGATGGCTTTGAATTTCAACTTCACGACGAAGCTGGTGCTCCACCTGGGATTGTTTAAGCTGGCTCTTGAAAAGCACCTTTAGTGCGACAACATGGTTGCTCTGTTTCAGATAATACATAAATTAGTCCCGATACGTCTGATGTATAAACAGATGTATAACTAGAGTAATAGTATCATATGCAACACACAATCTATGTGCATTATGATCACACCCCCAACCTTGTCACAAGCTTCAGGATGGCTTGTATGTAGTTTTGCAAGCTCGTTGTCACAACCAATGAGGTAACTAAAATTGTTATAAAAAAGACATCAGTTTACTACATATTAAAAAAAAAAAAAAAAAAAAAAAAAATGTGATGGGTATAAATGGTCTTACTCATATGGAGTTGAAACTAGTTTGCCACGTGCTGCATTAAATTCCCATGGTGTAATTAGTCCTCTCATGATCATGTCAGCGTCAAGGATTACTATATTCTGCATCAGTTCCGACATGATTAATCCAATGCAGCACTGCAGCTGGTTTATTTATAGCTGGATACCTAATAATGTCCATGCACACATTAACAACCATATCTTAATCCACTATAATTAAAAGATGAATAAGTTTAAGGCGATAATACTTACCTCAAAGCCTGTTAATGGATGCCGGCTCATAGAGGAGATGTAATGTGTATGAGCCAAATCATGACCTTTATACTCTTTCAAGTCTTCATCTGTACAGCTTAAAATCCTCATAATATTTCCCGGCTGTCCACTGAGTTTAAAGCTGTGCATCATACCAACAGTTTGCCAATCAAAATACGAGATACATTCCGTGGAAAAAAGCGTGTGAATTTTGTATTTATATTCGGAGGTACATCAATTTTAGGTTCTTCTACTTTAGGTTCTTCGTGGTGTGTTTCCATTATCTGCAGGCTTTGAGGGGTTAGACCTTTTGGTCGATTCATATTAGCAAAGTTTTTTGCTTTTCAAGAAACTCAAATATTTCGACCATTTTGGCTTGGGGCAGCCAAATGCTGCATCTTGTATTACAAGACCTTGGTTCAGTGTATTGATACATTCTAAATTTAATAGAAGACCCCTTCGTTTGTGATCATTAGCTTCCATTGCTATCACCTGCACATATCTTGACAGTAAGTATATTTTTACCAGAAAAATATTATCCGAAATAAAAAAGAAAAACTCATTAAGCTTGTAACTTTGTTACCTCTCGGGGATAAAAGGAGGTTCAGGGAAGAGACGTCCACATTCATAAACAAGACCATCTTCATGATGTTCCAATTTACTAAATGACCAGTTCCCAACAGAAAACGGTAAACCGTAATACATAAGAATAGGTTCAACACCCTCTCGTGGAATATATCCTAGGTAGATCATCAAATTATCATTAATTTTGTGACGAAGTCCCACCTGATAATTCATGTATAAAATTAGCTAGGATTTATAAAACCCAAGAAAGAAGAATAGGTGAAAGTTAAAATTACCTCTGCAGCCCCGGACGAGTATCCATACATCTCACTGATCCACCCTTTGCCATAAATATCACCGGTTATATTAGTTGACCAATGGGCTGTGTCTGCTCGTACTTCCTCTGTTTTAGAAAGCCACATTGGTGCCAGTGCTCGAAGGTCATCTATATGCATGGTTAAAAGCCCACCAACTTTGTCACAAAGTTCAGGGTTCTTAGTGTGCAATTTGGCAAGTATATTATCGCATCCCACCAAATACCTACGGGAATACAGTCAACATGTTCTAGTTAATTCATAACTGATTATGCCTTTGACCAGTGCAAAAGAAAAGGAAATCGAAGAACTATTTCTAGTTCTTTACGGTAAAAACTATCAGGTTATTGGATTTATATAAAACCATACATATTAAACCAACTTAAATGGATTATGAATATGACTAGTTGTACCCATAATATGCAGCAACGGGCCTGCCTTTCTCGGCACCAATCTCCCATGGTAAAATAGGGCCTCTAATAATCATATCTGCATCGAGTATAACAATCCAATCAACATTCTGTGCATCTTTACTTTGTTTGAGCCAGTGAACAACCCCAGCTGGTTTGTTATCACAGGGTACCTGAATAAAAAAACTGAAGTTTTATATCAAGATCTTACTGCAAGTCTGCAAGAACGCCAAACCACAGAACCTTTATGTTAAGGGATATAAGTTTCTATCCTAATTTTTGTGCAAAGGCAAAATGAAGAAAGTAGATGAGGGAAGAGAGTTTGTGGATCGCAAACGTCATCATCTGGTGATTAGGAAGATGAATTAAGCACAAAATTCAGGCGAATATAGATGGCTTGAGTTAATTCATGTGCTACAGTGAGTATATATTATGGAAAATTGCCTACAAATAGGAAGCATTTTAATAACCCTATCATGTTTTTCTATGTAACCCCAAGCCCTTTGATACATTCTAGTGTTATGTTATGCATAGTTGCCTACACAAGTATAAAAAACTAGAAGAGATTAATTTAATCTTTGGAAGCATATTTGGATTCTCAAAAGAAAACATCTTCCATCATGATCTTGATCTTGATCATGCATGTTGAATGTAGATTAGATCTCGCTTATCGCAAGTTATATACATTTTTTGTCAATCATTCTCATCTAGGAAACCATAACGGTTGTATATTAATTTTGGTGGTTTAAACATGCTAAACCACAATTATCTTGTATTACGAGATCATTACGCAAAAGGGATGATGAACAGTTGAACCGCTACCACACTTCAACCAATGAGAGTTTGTCGGATGGTTCACTAACATACTGTTTGGGCTTAATTTGCAATTGCAATATACAAACCAACCAATAATTAACACAATGGTCGGAGGAGGAGATCTAATCAATGACCAAAAGTGAGGGTTGGCTGGGATTTTTGTGGGTGTAAAAAGTTTTGGTGAAATGTTGTGTAACCTAAGATTTTTGAAGATATTGTGTGGTTCAAATTTGTATATATATAACACTATTCATCAACTATCGAGTAAAAAAAAAAAAACTAAAAAACTAAAAAACTCTTCTTAAAAAATTAAAAAATACGGTTGCGCAGCGTTTTTTAGTTTCCCAAAAAACAATACCTTACATATACAGGACATTTGTCACATTATGGATGAGCTGCCCAACGATGAAGTTGCCCTTTGCCTAGTTTACCGCAAAAAAAAAGCCCAGAAAGTAAATAGCCTTAGGGTAACTGGGACATTCCTATCATTATCCTTAAAAATAAAATACGAAATTTTAAATATATTACGAGATTCTTTTTTAAAAACAATACGAAACTTTAAAAAATACAATAACTAATTTTCTAAGATACTAAATCAAGTCTATATAACTCAAGTAAAAACACCGAGGCAGTAAAATAACAAAAACTTCACATTTGAAAAGTCCTAAATAAGAACAAAACTTTATGAACATCACTTGGTTTTTAATTATGTGAACAAAAACTAAAACACTTGCAAATCAACTAGCCTAGGTGCATTTTGAAAAGATAAATGGGCCTAGGAAATTAGTTTACTCCAATAAATTTACAATTAAGTTGGCCTCTTCCTATTAAAATATGAGATAAGAAATTTTTAAAAAAAAAAACCCTTCTAAATCTCACATCCTTCTTCAAGATATGAAAACACTGAACTCTTAAATTCTGGACTCAAGAACTAAACACATTTTTCATTTTCTTTATTATTTTATTGGGTGAAAGCTAAAGATACGCAACATATTTATTCAAAACAGGCGATCTACACAAACGAACTTTGAAAAATACCATTCTACACAAAATACTTTCAAATTTTGAACGATCTACGTAATATGACCGGGAACTAGTGGGTTACCAGTTTACAAATTTTGAAAAATTACAGAAATGGCCCCTGTCGCTTGCGTTGACTTTCACATGTCATCCCTTGACTTTTTTTCAATAAAAAAAGTTACAGTAATGGTCCTTATGGTTTGCATTGACTTTCACTTTTAGTCCGTTTTTATACTTTTTCACCCATTCTCTCACATTTTTATACGTTTTCATCCGTTTTTTTACGTTTTCGTCCATTTTTATACGTTTTAACCTCATTTCTTACGTTTTATCCGTTTTAATACGTTTTCGTCTGCATTTAAACGTTTTCGTCAGTTTATATACGTTTTCGTTCGTTTTTATACATTTACATCCGTTTTCTTACATTTTCGCCCGATTTTATACGTTTTCGCCCGATTTCATAAGTTTTCTTACGTTTTCATCCGTTTTTATACATTTTTATCCGTTTTCATCCGTTTTTATACATATTCATATGTTTTTTTACGTTTTCATCCGTATTTATACGTTTTTATCCGTTTTCGACCGTTTTTATACATTTTCATCCGTCTGTATGCAATTTCATCCGTTTTTAAACGTTTCATTCACTTTTATACGTTTTCATCCGTTTTTATACATTTTCATTCGTTTTCATCCGATTTTATACGTTTCGTCCGTTTTTATATGTATTTGTTCGTTTTATACATTATCATCCATTTTTTACGTTTTCGTTCGATTTCATACGTTTTCTTACGTTTTTATCCGTTTTCGTCTGTTTTTATACGTTTTCCTCCATTTTTATACATCTTCATCCGTTTTTATACGTTTTCATTTCGTTTTATTACGTTTTAATACATTTTTATCTGTTTTCGTCTATTTTATCCCTTCTCTTACGTTTTTATCTATTTTTATACGTTTTCATCCATTTTCATCCGTTTTTATACGTTAGTGTTCGCTTTTTATACGTTTTGGTTTGTTTTTCTACGTTTTCTTACATTTTCATACACTTTTTTATATGTTTCATATGTTTTTGTCTGTTTTTATATGTTTTCTCTGTTCTTATACGTTTCATCCGTCTTTGTACATTTCTTACATATTTGTACGTATGAAAACAGATAGAAATGATTAACAACGGATAAACCGTATAAAAACATATAAAACACATAAAAGCGTACAAAAAAGTATAGAAATGTCATACAAAAATGTATAAATAAAACGTACAAAAACGAATAGTAACGTACAAAAATGGATAAAACGTAAGAAAATGGATGAATACGTATAAAAGAATAACATCGGATAAAAATGTATGTAAACATAAGAAAATGTATAAAAACATAAAAAACATACGAAAATGAATAAAAACATATGAAAATGTATGAAAACGTATAAAAACGGAAAAAAAAAAGTATAAAAATGGACGAAAATAGATAAAACGTATAAAAACGGACGAAAACGTATAAAAATAGATGAATATATATAAAACGTAAAAAATGGACGAAAACAAATAAAAACGTATGAAAATGTAAGAAAAATGACGAAAACGTATAAAATCAGATGAAAATGTATAAAACCGATGAAAATGTAAGAAAATAGACGAAACGTATAAAAACGGATGAAAACGTGTGAATATGTATAAAAACGGATGAAACATATGAAATCGGATGAAATTATATAAAAACGGACGAAAACGGATAAAAACGTAAGAAAGCATATGAAATCGAACAAAAACGTATAAAATCATACGAAAACGTAAAAAAATGGATGAAATGTATAAAAACGAACGAAAACATATAAAAACGGACGAAAACGTAAAAAACGGATAAAACGTAAGAGAACGGGTGAAAAAGTATAAAAACGGACTAAAAGTGAAAGTCAATGGGACCGTTACTATAACTTTTTTAAGTGAAAAAAAAAGGTCAAGGGATGACCGGTGAAAGTCAACGCAAGCCACATGGACCATTTATGTAATTTTCAAAGTTTGTAACCTGGTAACCTACTAGTTCCCGGTCATATTACGTAGATCGTTCCAAATTTGAAAGTATTTTGCGTAGAATGGTAATTTTCAAAGTTCATTGCGTAGATCGTCTGTTTTGAATAAATATATTGTGTATCTTTAGCTTTTACCCTATTTTATTTGCTTCATATTCTATCGAATCTGGGTAAGCATAAGTGGTTTTCTTTTTGTCCTTTTTCGAAAGTCACACACGCCACTTAAATGACCTGGAAAGTGGCGAGAGATGGTTGGGGTATGGTGGCACCATGGTGGCGGCGCCATTTTGGTGGCCACGTTGGATTTGGTGCGGGTGGATGTGATGATACCCCCGATATTAGTTGGATCATATGGCTTATGTAAAGTCACGAGATCACATGCTTGTATGAGTATAAATACCCCAAACCTCACACAACGCGATGGTGTGACACTTACTATTATAGTAACTAGATTCACCATCTCTTTCTCTCTTTGAAACCTTGGGTGTGTTTGGTTAAAAGAATTGAAGATGGAGAAATGGAAATGGCTTTAATTCTCGTGTTTGGTAAGCCAGAGAAATGAAAAAGCGGAGAAATTGGAGAAATTGGTGGGGAAATGGAGAGAGTTAAGTAGTGTAATTTCAGTAGCCCCATTTCCATTAATTTTGTGGAGAAATTGGAGAAATGGATTAATTTTTTTTAAAAAATGCTTTTCTTTTACATTTAAAAAAAAATTTAAAAAAATATTTTTTTAAATAAAATTATTAAAAAAAAAAATAAGTTTAAAATTATTTTTATAAAAAAATAAGTTTTTTTTTTAAATAAATACATTTTAAAAAATATTTTTTTTAAAAAAACAAGTTTTTTTTTTTAAGTAAATACATTTTAAAAAAATAAGTTTTTTTTAATAATTTTTTTAAAGAAAGTACATAAATTTTTAAAAAATAAATTTAAAAAAAAAAAAGATATATTTTTTTTAAAATAATTTTTTTTAAATATTTTTTAAGAATTTTTATTTAGACAAAATATTATTCAAATAAAAAAAATTTCATTTCTCGGGTCAAGTCTCTGTTGTTACCAAACATTAGAATTGAACAAAATTCTCTACTGATTTCTATTCTCTGACATTCTATTCTCTACTTCATTTCTTTTATTTGAATTTCTCTCTACCAAACGCACCCTGTTCACTTCTCTTTCTCTCTCTTGATTATACTTAATACGTGACTAGACGAATACTCGTGCAAAACAACGAGTATAGGGACAAATAATTATACTTGCGAATTTGTGGTTCTTGTGTGACTCTTGATGCAATATTTTTAAGTTCAATTTGTGGCGATTGTGAGAAAATAGTTTATTAGTTATAAACAAAAAGATGATAAAAATTTGAGGATGAAACAATATTTAGAATATTAAGTGGATTGAATCATAATGTACATAATGTACTACTCCCACATTAGATAGTCTGAAAGTCATGATAAAATTCATATAATTTTTTTTTCTAAGTTATTAGTAGTAAATAATAACATGTGAATAAATACCTTTATTTTTATTTTTTAATTTTTTATTATTTATAAACATTGAGAAGCATAATTCACAATTTCAATTTTAAACAACTTATTATTTTTTTTCATAAAGAGGCTAAAAATAAAAAGTGTAGCAATTTTTTTAAACACATAGTCTTTGTCATATGGACATCCACTATGGTGGGTTTATGAAAAGGTCTAAAAAATGAAAAGATTTATGTTTCATTTCAATCATAGTGGACACTCATTTCATGTTTATGTGGCATGAAAAAGTCCTAATTCTTGAACCTCTTTATAAATTCAATACATTTAATGCATTTTGTTCTATAAGACATTTTATGAAATTGTAAAAGTTTATATCATAGTAAATGTAGGTTTATAATATCAAAAAGTCTAAAAATTAATGATGTGTTATTGTATAAATCTTTATAAAAGGTTTATTATAGTGGATGCTCTAAGGGTATGTTTGGCAAAACTAGCTGTAAGCTGTATGCTGTAAGCTGTAAGCTGTAAGCTGTAAGCTGCAAAGCTGTTAACATGAGCTACAAGCTGTATCTTTTTTTTAATAAAAGTGTTTGGTAAATTAGCTGTTAAATGTAATTATAAGATGTAAAATGACATAAAAGGACAAATCTATAAGTGTAAATAAATGTTTGGAGGGTATATTAGTAATTTAAAGTTCTAACAGCTCATAGATATTTAAAAAGCTTCATGAATCAGCTTTTCATTTTGGAGCTATTTGTTTGAAATAAAAGCTTGTAGCTAATGCATCCAAACGAAGCTACTTAGTTTATAAGAGATTATTTTGTAACAAAAAGCTAATAGCTCCTCCAAAAAGTCCCTGCCAAACAGGCCCTAAGTCATAACAAATATGGTGTAACTGTACATGTAATAACATCAATTATGGGATGGAAACATATTTTTACTATATATAAAGCAAAAATGCTTTTACTTAAAACTTATAAATAAATAATATTTAATCTTTAAAATGCCTTTTTAAACTTGAATTTCAATATTTTGTTTACACCTAAAAATTCAAATTATGCTTAATTAATTAGTTGCCCCAACACTCTTCTCACTGAAAAATTAAAAAAACATGCATGAAAAATTCTTAACAAATTTTTTCCAATATAGTTTCTAAAAAAAAAAAAAGAAGACCGTTCTTTTTTGTTTAATCCCAACATTAATAATTTATTAGCAAACTCTACTATAAAAGACACCATATATCAAAATTAATGTAATGTTTCATTTTTAGTTTCAAGAAATATTTTATATGTTTTTGATACATTTTAATAATTGTTCTTTGAGTTGAAATATCGCATGTTACAATCTTTTCAATTACATTTTGATTGGTATTTTTGTTTCTCTCCTATTTGCAAAAAAAAAGGAAACTCAACTAAGTGTTTTTTTTATAAACATATGTATAAAAAGAACATATATTTAGCTCCTTGATGCCTACCATAACTAGTTATTTCGGTTTTCTACTAGCGACTTTAACTATAACCTCAGCTCTATTTATTGGTCTGAGCAAGATACGACTTATTTGTAATTAATTGCACAATTCATAAAAGAGAATCTTTCCGTGAACTTACGTGTATTTCTAGTCACTTACCGTATCAATTGTCAATTCTTGGTCATTGAGATTCATGGTAATTAAAATTAATATCTAGGTATAGATATTACCTCTTTTTTCTCCTTTCAAACTGTTGAAAACACTCAGACCTTGACAGATCTTTAGCACTCGTGGATCGTTAGTGTTGCCTATGTAATCATAAGCAAACTAATAGACAGTCTCTAACACTCGTATTCTATAGCGGAAAGTAAATACAAGTTGTTATAACTAAGAACACTTAGATCCTCTATGGATCTTTTTATTCACTGAAACTCTATGTTTCAGATGAGTTCGTTATCTATTACAAACTATGAGGTTCCTTTTATAAACAAGGAACCCTAATCTATTACTACCCAATCGACTAAACATGCAAGCATGCATTTAATGACTAATACACTAAACTATATTGAGCAGTACAATTATACCCATGCAACCTTGGGCAGTACAAGAATATGGAGAGTTAGCATTTAATTCATATAGCGCATGCTGATCCTAGTCAGCTTTCACCCTTCAGCAGTAACACGGCAACGCTTGTACTCTTCAGTATAATCACTTCTTCAGCAAATTCGGCTTCTACTTCAGCAGAAACCTTCGGCAGTAATGACAGCAGAAATCCTACTTCACATAATTCCCAACAATCCTCCCCTAAACTGGAATTTGACTTGGTTAAGTTCCAGTTTCCTGACCTTGAAAGATCTTTTGAGACTTCAGTACTAGAGGATTGTTTTCACACATCATTTGCAAAGAACCAATAATAATCTCATCTCTATGATGATCAAACTTTGAAACGCCAGGTCTTTGCAGCAACAAATGACAGAATGTACATCAAAACTTATTAGTTGCATACTTTTCTCATCACTTCCAGGTGTGTGAACTCCTGTGAGAGGTGAATCATGTGAGTAGCCAAATGTTTAAGTTAGAAAACTATGGTACACTTATAACCATCTGATTTATAGGCAAACCAGAAACCATATAAACGGATTTGATGAGTCTTTACCTGTAGCCGTTTGCTCAGGACTAGTCAATTCTTAGAATTGGTGAATTGATAACCAAATATGGAGATAGTTGCCTTTACCACAATCCATATACTTGTGGGCTAGCCAATTCTTGGATTCCAACAAGGAATAGACCATGGTGAATTGATGACCATACAACACTCAACAATTAAGCATGGGTGGTTGCAGACCCTATGATTTTGAGCAAATCATTACAGCTATCAACAGATTTGACATGTCTTTACCAAAGCTGTACCCTTTGGACTAGCTAACTCTTTGATACACACAAGGTATATCTGGTGAGTTAAAAACCATCACAAATACAACAAACCTGCAAAAGAAAGTTAGTTTTAACTAATAATCTAACAAACAAACAAACAAAACAACATGACAAAACAAAATTCAGTACAAATTACAAAAGACAATGTAGATTACCGCATTCATGATGAGGATGCAGCTTGAGCTTACAGAAGTTGAGTCTTGATCAATCCAACCAGTCGTTCAGCATCTGGTCTTTCATTTCCCACTGGATCTGGAGGAATTTCCAACTTCTGACACAGCATCCTTTCCATAAGTCTCTTGGGCAATGGATACTTTCTTTCAGCAAACATGCAGACTGTGATTCCACCCTTAGTCTCAAGCACATGCACACGAGGGAGAGGATAGAGTCTCCAGGACACAACTCGCCATAAATTTGAGTTCTCCCAAATGGAATGTCCTCTACTATCGGGAGAATGAGAGTTAAACAGAACTTGAAGATCTCCTAGTAAGAACATCCCAGAACCTTGTGGTGCAATGTTGCAGTAATGGCTGGTAACGAGAGAGTACAGAGTAAGCAAATCTGCCCTGTCTACCAAATGGAGTATTTCCTTCAAAAAGGTGAATTCCATTGAAGTTTCATCCTTTCGATGAATGACATTCATCTCATCATGCTTCAGAGTCCAATTGACCAGCACATTTTGATCTCCCTCAGGAAAATCAGAAGCAGAACCTTCTATAATGAATGTTGCGTCATCAGCCTCAAGATCCAGGGTAGTGATTTTGGCCATCCTCTTCTTCCTTCTTCCAGGCTTATAGATTCCTAAAGATGGTGTATCTTCACGAATGGCATTCATTCTTACTAGCATGTTTCTAGCCTTCCTTGTTTTTTATACTTGCTATATCAGCTTCTGAGCAAACAGATACCACAGATGAAGTGGGAGCTGGTACATTAGGTGCTTCAGAAGAAATGGTAACAGGTTCAGGAGATGAAGTTTTGTCATGTGAGCTAGCAATCTCTGTAGGAGTTTCAGCAGAAACCTTAGATGGTTCAGCAGAAGGAACCTTGTGATCTTTCCTATCCAAAATATCTTCTTCTGCCTCAGCAGATTCTATAGTTGGGGTGGAAGAGGACATGACTATTGTTTCAGTGGAAATCCCATGAGGTTCAGCAAATAGATTTGCTTCAGATGAGTGTGTAGTCTCTATGGTAGCTTCAGTAGAGACTTTGGAGGAACATGACATATCATCAAAATTGTCCACAATCTCAGCCGTCTTTGTCCTCTTAGCCTTAGGGGCACCTGAAATACCAGCAATCCTCTTTAAGCTTGAAGTGTGCGAAGAAGAATACTTCATGATTTGATTATATTTGCGAATCAAAATATGATCGGGGAAAGCCTTGACTTGCTTCATTGACAACCCAGAGTTATATAGAGATGAGCTCTGGTTTTTCACCACAAGCCTCATTTCAGCTTTAGTAGGAGGTCTATCTTTATTCCTTTGAGCTGTGATGGCTCTCCTCTTTTCAGCTGCTTCTTGCTTCAATTTTCTTCCACGAGCCATCATCAAATCCACAAAACTTCCACTGTTGAAGTCTGCACCTAAGATACTCTGAGCAAGTGAATGGTTTGCTATGAATTGCTGAGTGTAAGCATCCCAATGAGTGTCAGGAAGCTTAGTACGCATTTCATCTAGCTCCCTTTTTCTTTCAGGAGGTAAATCAGACGTAGGAAGAGCTGCAAGCTGTTTAGCCATTTGTTCATCTTTCTTTCTCTCATTACACTCAGCAAGTATTCTGTCTTGTTCTCGCCTTTCCTCTTCACTTACCAAGTCTGGACCAAGCTCATCTTCTACCAGTAAACCTTTTCCTTTATCAGTAGTCTCCTTAGCACAATCATCATCAGCAATATCGATAACAAGAATCTCAGTAGAAACACCCAAGTTTCTTTAAGAAGAAACATGTTGTGAGGGTGCTTCAGCAGGAGTGGACACTGAAAGTTTTTGTATGACTGAAGACTGACCAAGTTCAGTAGCAACATCCTCTATTGGGGTATCAGCAGATGCAGCTTTGACACACTCTAGTTCCTTGGATACTTCAGTAGTTGCTTTATTCAAGTAAGATCTCTTTCTCCTTTTGTAAAGAACAGGTTCCTTCTCCTTTGAAGATCCTGTAATTACTGATGAAGGATCATTAAGAGACACATCAGCTAACATATCAAGAGACCCAAACTGAGGTTCATCTTCTTCCTCCTCAGAAGAAACCACAAACTTCCTTTTGGTTTCCTTTTCAAGTCTGTTCTCAAGGTCCTTAACTTTACTCTGTAGATCTTCAATCTTACTACCAAGAGTAGACTTGGTCACTGCAAGTTCCTTTTTCAGACTGGACACCTCAGCTGCATACCTGTTCATAAGATCATATAAGGATGTGAGAGTAATGGGGTCCTCAGCTCCACCAGCAGATTGCTCTGTGGTAATGGGAGCTTCATTAGACCTTTCGGTGGAAACATGGTCATTCTCAACATTAGGAGGAACCTCATCAACAGGTACCCTTGGAGGACTAGGTGTGGTCATCCTGTTCAGATCAGACTCAAAATCATCAAGAGGATCATGAGCTGGTGGAGGACTAGGACAATGTGCTAGAGATGGTGTTGGTGGAGGCTGCTCTGGAGCACCATGAGAAGCTTCAGCAGAAAAGGAGGGGCCCTCATCAATATTGACTGATGGATTGCCATCAGAAGCAACAGATGAAGAGGGTGGGATGTTGGCAACATTGTCCTCATCAGCAGCTACATTGCCTTGAGGCAACATAGCTTCTGTCAAGGGATAATGTGCCCCCTTAGTTCTCATTGAGGCAAAAAGTTTGGCTGACAGAGCTCCTACGGCATAAAAGGATTGGACTTGGGTAGAGGTGTCTAAAATCATTTGCAGAAACCTAGGGTACATTAAAAACTTATTCTTTTCCTTTGAATATTCTCAATCATGTTTTCAAAAATAAACTTAGAGAAGTTATAAGTTACCCCTTGGGAAAGACACACAATACCACATCCCAGTTGGGTAGAGAACTGGTCCCATCCTCCTGACTTGTTGCTAATACACTGAAGCAACGTGTGAATCAAGAACCTCGACATTGGGCAAAGATGCTTCTTCAGCCACATGTCAGTCCTCGTACCCCGATAGCCAATCGCTCTCAGCCCAGTAAGCACCTCCATCTGTTTAGAGTGATATACTCCATCAGCATCTTCCAAGCGAAGCTTCCTCCTTATCATCTCTTCCGTAACCACGTGCTCTGTTCCGTCAATCGTAGCCACAATCTCTGTTTCACTTCGTTTTGAAGCAGATACCCAAAACTGAGTAATAAGTGATTCATATATTGGTTCATACAATTCATCATCTTTAGCTTTTCCCAGAAAAGCAACTTTGTTGTGATCCTTCTTAAATTCAAGTGCCATGTGATGATTTGAGATCTTAGGGTTATGATGCTCGTACTGAAGTGTTATTGGATGAATGAGAGGGAATTGGTTTGTTTTGAAGTGGAAGAATGTCAATGGTGGAGTGGTAGTTGTTGCCCAAGTTATAGTCAAAAGAATTAGACCGTTTGGTTGACCGTAGCTTATGTGTATTTCAACTTGACCAAAGAAAGTGTAACGCTTCAGCAGAAACAGATGGTCAATCTGCTGAAGTTATACACTTCAGCAGCAACCATCAAAGATAAAAATATCTTCGGTAATATTCTAGAGTGTTACTGTGCCAACCACTCGCATTAATTCCCATTGAACCTCGAATCCGTCTATAAAATGATCCCAAAGCACACATAACACTTCAACAAAGATCCCCAAATATCATAATAAACCCTAGTTTCTTCAATGTACCAAAATTAATCACAATCAACCATGAGTAGTTCCAACCCAATCATCCTTTCATCAGATGACAATGAAACCTCCATAAGCAGTTTTGAGAGGTGGAAAAAGAATTATTTGGCAAGCAGTCCAGGCGGTGGAGAAGACAACTCATCCTTAAGTTCTTATGTATCACCTTATGAAGACTCAGATGAGGAAGCAACTTCAAAGAGAGTGAAGGAGCCTCCCCTTGCTGTTGTGAATGAGCCTTCGCTTCCCGTTGATGATTCTGATGACTCCTGTAAGGAGAGAACATCTTACTTCCAACCTCCAGCACCTCAGCCTCCACGAAGACCACGAGCCAGAAATCCACGACTCCCTAAGGATAGCACCAGGTTTTGGTGCATCAACACACATCGTATAGAGGAAATGCTTATAGATGGTGGATTGATTGCATTTTGGTTGAAATCAATAGATGAAGCACAAAGGACATATTATTTTTCTTTATCATCACAATTTGCATCAATCCATCCTTTCCATTTTGATCCTTAGCATCCTCGTTATAGAAGTTATGCATCTCCAGCCATCGAGATAGAACAAATGGGTGGTTATGCAAGACTTCACGAACGCATATCCAGCATCTAGTGTGAAAGATGTGAGCGATCATGCATATCCAACATCCTATTAGATGTTGGAATAGATGATATGTACTAGATTAGGATAAGTAGAATAGCTCTTTTCTTGTAGTTGCATTGAAGTTGATTGTAAGCTGTAAGCTGTAATTTGAATGAATGAATGAACAATTTTAACTTCAATACTTGTCATCAGTACTTTATCTTCAATGGAAACCAATTGCTCACTCCATTACTTAGCTTTCAGAGGAAACAAGCTTTGAGCTTACTAGATCATATACCAAAGGACCACACTTGAGGAGTTTTAACTGAACAGGGCATTCTGCAAAACAAATTCAGAGAAACACAAGGACAAAAACAGAGACAAAACATACTAAAACTATGAGCAAACAGGTGTTAGCAAACAACATATACACAAAGTTTACTATGAAATCCTCCCCTGAGGCATATGCCTCCCCTTAAACTTTGCAGTTAAGGGAAGGGAAAGATCCACCATTGTTCTTGGGTTTCCAGTAAAATTTTGGTCCTTTATCCTTCCAAGAACAACCTGCTGAAGTTTTGACAGATTTGTCAGTAGTGCCCCAACATCCTTTCCCATTTTTCCTAGAGTCAACATATGCAGACCAATAACCATGATTAAAATATGGGCTAGTAGGTTGCACACAAGGTCTATCTGCTGATCTCCTCCAAGGAGAGTTAGTTCTAGCTTGTGGGACATAAGGTGGAATATTGTTAACATTGGTCCATACTGGTCTTTGTTTCTGCTGATTAGCACAGACACCCAATCTTTGCTCATAAAAATCACAATCCTTAATAAGATGAATTTTACTTCCACACACAAAACATGTCTTCCTTTTGGAAGATGTATTCAATAAAGAAGATGTTCGATTGCATGTAGAAGTACTTAAAACAGAAGCATTAAAGGAATTGTTTTTAACAGACAAATTATGCAAAGAATTGAAAGACAAGTCTTCAGGGGAAACAGGCTTGGGAGTGGATTCCTCAGCAGCTATCCTAGAAGGCTTGTAGATAGACTTGGGTGCAGGCTTGTGTGTAGGCTCAGGTGAGGGCTTGGGAAGGTCTGACTTATCACTTGAATCACAGCCAGCAGAGGACCCTTGATCCGATGAATTGTCACTGTCAGAGAAAGAGACAAAGTCATAAGATGAAGCATCTGAGTCTGGTAAGTCATTTGACTTTCTGCCATACAAATGGTGTGATCCATCAAAGTCAACAGTGATAGATAAGTCAGTGGGCATAAATTCACCTCTAATAGGTCCAGGGACAGCATGTAAATCACCTTCCTTTCTAAAGTGTTCTAAGCCTGCAGGTGTAGATTTACGTCCATCTTGCCTAGCTTCCAATCCTACATACTTTTGAAAACCTAAGCCTATTCCTGAGTTCACAGATTGACTATTATAGAGTTCTCTAGCTAGATTGTCACCAGATATCAACCATTGTTTATTTCTAGCTATTTCCTCTGCAATTTTCTTTTTAAGCTCTAGATTCTCAGTAATAGTATCAGCTCTTTCTTTTTCAGTGCATTTAACGTTAATATTAGCAATATCTAGATCAAATTGTAGCACCTTAATATTTTCTTCATAAGCTATCTGATTCTTCTGAAACCATACCTTTTGTCTTTCTAATGTTTTTAACGAAAGTTTATAAGCTTCATTATCAACATAGCATTCATTGTATCTAGGTTTCATAGTATCATAAGCTTCTTTAAGTTCATTGTATCTTTCACTACAACCAAATATACAGTTGTGTACCTGAGAAAGTCCCATGAAGGCAAACTGATCATGCATATCTTCTGAAGTGCACCTTGCCAGCAATCCAAGCTTCTCTGAATCAGCAGCTTCCTCAGTCACAGGTTCATGAGCAGCCCAGTTGACCTGTTCATCCATGGTGACTAGAGCTGCTGAAGTGCTAGCTACCTTCTGATTCTGCTGATATGAGTGGTAGCTAGCTCCCTCTCCACTCTTCCTGTCTTTGCACTCCCTAGAGAAATGACCCATCTGGTGACAAGAGAAACACTTGACCTTTCTCCTGTCAAAACGAGCTGGATCCTTTCCCTTGAACCCAAAATTCCTTCCTGCCTTCTCCTCAAACCTCTTGATATCTACTGAAAGCATGGCCACCTGCCATTTTAGCTTCATCTCCTCCATCTCAAGAGGGTCCACCTGGTCAAAATCTTCATAAACAAGATGCTGCTGAGTATCATAATCTGCAACAAATGAATGAAGAACATCCTCCAATATACTACCAGTTTTAGCTTGAGGATGTGAAGGAGTGGGACGATAAGATGATGATGGTAAGTAAGATGGACTTGAAGTATGCATCATCATATTCGAGTGGGATGTCCCAACAAAGGCTGAATGACCAGAAGATGGAGCACGGTAGGGAGATCTGACATCAGGTTCAAGAGATCTGAGTTTGTTGTATAGCTCATCAAAAGTGAGCATGTCTAGCCCACCTTTAGCTTTAAGGGCTATACTGACATGTAACCATGATGGAGGCAAGGATCTCATGAACTTTGAGTTGCAATCATCATTGTCAGGCTTTGCATTCAGCTGGTTCAGCTGACTCAGAATCTTGTAAAACCTGTCGTATCCCTTGTGGATACCTTCTTCTTCAGAGATATTGAACTCTTGGAAGTGTTGTCTCAGCATAGACTTCCTCATCCTCCTGGACTCTTCATTCCCACCAAACCTTGCTTTCAGAGCCATCCAGATGTCCTTTGCATCAACCATGTGGTGAAAATCACCTAAGTGATCTTCAGGAATAGATTGAAGAAGGATGGTTCTTACTTTGTGCTCCCTCTGTACTGCAAGAATCTCTTCAGCAGTTTTAGGAGGAGCAATGGTAAACTTACCATCAAGATCTGGGATGGTCTTCTTCAGACTGTTACCATTCTTCACAATCTCCTATAGATTCCAATCAATATTGGAGATCCAGTTCTGCATTTTCATGGTCCACAGATCATACTCTTCCTTCTTTAGGTAAGGAAACTTACCATTACTGTTGGAGAGACTAAGTTGTTGCATACATGTGGTGTTGTTTTTGGTGTTATTGGTGACTTCTGATTCATCATCAGTTCCAGGCATGGTGAAAAAGTTTTTGGTTGTATGGGGGTAAGGTAAATAAGGTTCTCAGTATCGTAGAGACTCTCCCGAGGCTCTGATACCACTTGTTGAAAACTCTCAGACCTTGACAGATCTTTAGCACTCGTGGATCGTTAGTGTTGCCTATGTAATCATAAGCAAACTAATAGACAGTCTCTAACACTCGTATTCTATAGCGGAAAGTAAATACAAGTTGTTATAACTAAGAACACTTAGATCCTCTATGGATCTTTTTATTCACTGAAACTCTATGTTTCAGATGAGTTCGTTATCTATTACAAACTATGATGTTCCTTTTATAAACAAGGAACCCTAATCTATTACTACCCAATCGACTAAACATGCAAGCATGCATTTAATGACTAATACACTAAACTATATTGAGCAGTACAATTATACCCATGCAACCTTGGGCAGTACAAGAATATGGAGAGTTAGCATTTAATTCATATAGCGCATGCTGATCCTAGTCAGCTTTCACCCTTCAGCAGTAACACGGCAACGCTTGTACTCTTCAGTAGAATCACTTCTTCAGCAGATTCGGCTTCTACTTCAGCAGAAACCTTCGGCAGTAATGACAGCAGAAATCCTACTTCACATAATTCCCAACACAAACTAATTGAAATGATTGAAGTTTTTCTATTTGAAATCGTGTTACGTCTAATTCCTATTACTTTGGCTGGATTATTTGTTAGGTCTAATTCCAAGATACAAAACAATCACCCTTTACATCCATGCCACAATCTTACCTTATCAAAGAAATATCACTCTATCTATTCACATCTTTATAAAACTTCCAATCATGGGTGGAGGTGCTGTGTCTGCAAAAAATTTATGAATAATTTATTCAATTACCATTGTTTTGCCTGCGATCTGACCTTTGACATAATATGTGCTACTATGTCTCAACAAAAGATAAACCACGCTAGTCACCCTGATCACCAACTAGAATGAATGTTTGGGCGCATGGTATCCACATGTGCTGCTTGTGGTGAAAAACATGAAGGGCACTTCTTTCAGTGCACCACATGTCCTACTCATCGAATCCATATGGGTTGTGCATTCCTGCCTGCCAAGTTACTAATTCAACATCGTACTGGCCAGACCTTCACTCATTCTCATCCACTAACCCTAGCCTATTCTTTTCCCTTGGCTGAGATGAAAGCTAGATTCTATCCTCGTTGCAGAATTTGTGATGACTGGCTACATGTGTATTTGTGGATTTACAAATGCGATAAATGAGATATTATGTGCATCTTGCTTGTGCAACTTCAAAGAGAGATGCATTTATGTCCATCTTCGATCGAATAAGTGAGCCATCTCTTCTGTTTCTTACTACTTGTTGTATGTACATTCTTTTTTACTTTGATTTTTTAATTTGTCATTGATCAGACCTTGGCTCTAAAAATTACAAAGATGATGAACATCCTAATCTGCTCCACTGTCCGTTTTCTGATGAAGGTGACAACCTTTTGAAGCGCCTTTTTTTCAATCAAAAGGATGTTAGTGACAAGCACGATGGCGAAATTCTTAACCATCCTAGTCATCAACACCCGCTGATTCTTTTCAACACCCAAACGTCACTGGCTAACGAAGTGGTCTCTCTTCATGATCCGATGAAGAAAATTTAATTATTATGTGACGGGTGTGTGAAACCAATCACAACAATACCATTTTACAAGTGCTCCCAATCTAATCAACATTGTGCTTTTATTCTCCATGAGTGGTGCACCAAGCTACCCCCTGAAAAGTACAAGACTACGCGGGGCATCCTAATCATAAGCTTGTTTTCCTCCCAAAAGTCCCTCGTAAGTTACTGGGTGTGTTCTTCTGTCAAATTTGCAAGTTACATTCCAATGGTTTCGCGTATGGATGCAAGATGTGTGAATATTATGTATGTATTAATTGTGCATTCATACCTGAAGAAATCACGCATGAATTTCCAGGTCACCTTCTCTCAAAAATGAATCCTTCAGCTAAGCTAATCAATAGGTATTGCAAAGCATGTATGTATTCAATGAACCAGATGCCAGGATACCATTGTCCATCTTGTGACATCTACATTCATGTAACATGTGCATTGTTATTGCCTAGAGTGATTAGACACAAGTATGATAAGCATCATCCACTGAGCCTAAGATACGAACCAGCTGAGAACCATATTAGCGAATACTTCTGTGACATTTGTGAGGATGAATTTGATCCTTGGGAGTGGTTCTATCATTGCACTACATGTGACCAGTCTATGCACGCCGCTTGTGCGCCCTTAATACTTGAATGTGAGCAAGCTACATATTCCAGCTACGATAGATGTGTCTTCAAGTTTCTCAATGTCAAGTTTGGAAGAACGCTGAAGATCAAACGTCACTCACATCGTTTGGCGGCCTTTGTTCAAGGAATCGAACGTCATGGTGACTGCATTGAATGCGATGAAGAATTGCAGTATGAGATGATCTTTAAGTGCTTGGAGTGCGAGTTTGCATTTCATTACGATTGTGATGATTCATATGTAGATTTAGAAGAATGAGTTTGTTATATTCATACACAATCTTCTTTTCTTTTGCTAGTGGAATATTACTTTTGTAAATGATTTAACTTGTTATCCTCTTGGCAATAATGTACGTGTCAATTGGATATGACAGACGTCATGTTTTTGTTTATTTGATTTTATTTATATATAACTTTACTCTTAAAAATACTTAGGAAGAAGCAATCATTTTTATGGAATATAATAATTATATATCGATTGTTATGCAATTTTGATTTTGAATTTGCTTAATTCGTTTCTTTCTTTTAATTACATGGTTGATGACACATGAAGTCGTTTTCAGGTACATTTACATAATTTTTTTTTGTTTTTAACGCTTTATTTTATGCAATGCATGGTAGGTGTTTGTTAAAATGTTTGAGTGAAAAATGTGCGATTTTGCTATGAAAGTGTATATTGTTATAAATTTGCAGTGGTTCTTTCATGTTGGCTCTTCATGTGTAGTACAAAACAAAATTGCTGTAATCAAGGTTGTAATATCTGCATTTGTTTTTATTCTTCAATTTGAGAATCGCTTGTGAAAACAAAGCATGATTAATTGATTATTGATCATATGTCCGTATTGTTATTTGGTACAATGAAGTTAAATTGTGAAAATTAATCTTCTAATAGAAAGTTTAACCATCTATTTTGTTCTCTACACCTAATGTGATCCTTTTCTATTTTGAAGTTCTATAAATACACTATGGGTCTTTTTTTTGTTTTTTCTTTTGGTTACATGAGTTTCTGACTCGACATTGCGAGCCGACTAATCACATGGCGACTTTCATTTTGGATAGCCCGGCGTCGGCGCAGGTGAACCTCCGTGGCCACAAAATGATTAATTTTCTCCCCGTTGGATTCGACACTATAGGTTATGTCTAACAAAGTGATCATTTGACACTAAAAACATTGATTTGTCCTTCTCGATGGGAAAATTTATGAGCGTATTTTGAGGCAAGTTATACTTTGTTAGCCACAATAAATATTACTACCAGCATCTTTTTCATAATTTATTTTTACCATTAAAAGTTTTGAAGAGCAAACTCATAGGTAGTCTTGACTTGGTTTCGTCTTGTGAAATAGATTCTCCATGATTTTAAGTTGTTTTGGAGGTTATCAGTTATAGTGTTGCACAAGGTTTCAGACTTTACAAACAGTACTAGAGTAGTTGATTTGCTATCGGTTCGATTTACGGTTCACATTTACAAATATTATTAGATTGGAGAAATTTTGCCTTATTTTAAGTAAATTTCTTAAAGAATCATTATTTTTTTATTTTTTTTTATTTTGGAAAGGGGAAAATAGACCCCGGCAAATTATATTAAAAACCAAAATAATTACAAGAGTAAATTGCAAAAATCGTCCCTAAACTTTGGCCAAATTGCACGTTTCGTCCCAAAACTTTGGAAAGTGCAAATATCGTCCCTGTGGGTAAACTTTGGGGCAGAAATCATCCCTGGCCCAGATCAAATGACTAAAATACCCTTCTCTCTTTATTACTTTTCAGTTTGTTGCGCAAATGGTCCCTGTGTTTCGCCAGATTTTGCAAATTTAGTCCTTTTAATTAACTATTAATATTAGTATTATTTTTTTTACGTTTTCGTCTGATTTTTTACGTTTTCATTCGTTTTTTTACGTTTTCGTCCGGTTTTTTACGTTTTCGTCCGTTTTTTTACGTTTTCGTCCGTTTTTTTAAGTTTTCGTCTGATTTTTTACGTTTTCGTCCGTTTTTTTACGTTTTTGTCAGATTTTTTACGTTTTGTCCGATTTTTTACGTTTTTGTCTGATTTTTTACGTTTTTGTCCGATTTTTACGTTTTCGTCTGATATTTTACGTTTTCGTCTGATTTTTTACGTTTTCATCCGTTTTTTTACGTTTTCATGCGTTTTTTTACGTTTTCGTCCGATTTTTTACGTTTATGTCCGTTTTTTTACGTTTTCGTCATATTTTTTACGTTTTCGTCAGATTTTTTACGTTTTCGTGCGTTTTTTTACGTTTTCGTCCGTTTTTTTACGTTTTCGTCCGATTTTTTAATTTTTCGTCCCATTTTTTACGTTTTTTTACGTAAAAAAAGGGACAAAACATAAAAAAAATCGGACGAAAACGTAAAAAAATGTAAAAACGGACGAAAACGTAAAAAATCATAAGAAAACGTAAAAAATCAGACGAAAACGTAAAAAAATGGACGAAAACGTAAAAAACGGATGAAAACGTAAAAAATCGGACGAAAACGTAAAAAAACGGACGAAAACGTAAAAGAAGAAACAAAAACGTAAAAAAACGGACAAAAACGTAAAAAACGGACGAAAACGTAAAAAATCGGACGAAAAGGTAAAAAAACGGACGAAAACGTAAAAAATCGGACGAAAAGGTAAAAAAAACCGACGAAAACGTAAAAAAACGGACGAAAACGTAAAAAAACGGACGAAAACGTAAAAAAACGGATGAAAACGTATAAAATCAGACGAAAACGTAAAAAATCAGACGAAAACGTAAAAAAAATAATACTAATATTAATAGTTAATTAAAAAAAAAAAAAAGGACTAAATTTGCAAAATCTGACGAAACACAGGGACCATTTGCGCAACAAACTGAAAAGTAATAAAGAGAGAAGGGTATTTTAGTAATTTGATCTAGGCCAGGGACGATTTCTGCCCCAAAGTTTCCCCACAGGGACGATATTTGCACTTTCCAAAGTTTTGGGACGAAACGTGCAATTTGGCCAAAGTTTGAGGACGATTTTTGCAATTTACTCTAATTACAAAGACTTATGGACAAAAACAAAACCAAAAAGTCTATCCAAAACAGACATTCCCATTTCCCAAAACATGCTTAGGGAACATCTTAAGTAAAGAAACTATAAATGATAAACCTCTAAAACGAAAAAAATTCACCTTACATAAGTCATGCAAAATTGCAAATACCAAAACTTGTAATCCTCACAATCAGTCTGCTCCAATTTCAAAAAAGCCCATTTCCTTAATAGATAATTGCCACTAACCAGCCCATTCTCTATATTACCCTTACTGAGGTACCAGCTTAAAGAATCATTTTGATTGTTGGAGTTTGTGTTTTCTATAATATAGTGTCTTTGATCCAAGAGAATTTGAAAGTGTTATTAAAGATTAATTATCTTATTATTTTGGAGCTCAGTTGAGAAGAACTCCCGGAATAATATATATAGGGTGAAGGCTGAATATAAGTAACAAACTTTTTCAAATATACCGATGTACGTAACATACTTATTTTATTATTTATGTACGTAATATACTTTCAATTACTCACCAATGTACGTAATATTGACAGGTTACCAAGTTTTAAAGTTACAACATTGGTCCCTGTCGTTTGCATTCACTTTCACCGTTAGTCATTTGACATTTTTTCACTTAAAAAAATTACAGTAACGGTCCTTGTAGTTTGCTTTGACTTTCACCATTAGTCCTTTGTCTTTCATCTTTTTTATATACGTTTTTTACGCGTTTTTATACACATTTTTTTACATATTTTTATACACGTTTTTTACACACGTTTTTTTTTTTGAACAATGGCATCATTCCATTACAAACCTCACAAATGGAGGAAGATACAAACCTCACAAATGGAGGAAGATACAACATAACAAATTACAACGGAACCAAACAAGTTCAGCCAAACAAGACAAACACCATAATAGTTGCGACAGCCCACAGCAACACCATTCAAAGGTGGGGGGAATCACCCAAGTGAGCTTTGACTGATACAACCATATAAAGGCGCAGCTTGACAAAAGTACACAAAGTACAAAATACAGGCATCCAAAAAGGAGCCCGAACAAAAGCCTAACAGATCTAAATCAAACCCCTACGCAGCAGCAAGCCGGCGATAACGGACCACAACAGATCTGAGCAGAAGAGCCCGGATGCCCCTGATCTGAGCAGAAGCAGCAGTGGCAGCAGCGACAACAACGGCATCGGAGGAGATGGCAGATCTGTGGGCAAACCCTTTATTTAAAGAAAGAAAGTACAAAAAGAACGGTCCCGACGGCCGGCCGTAGCCGACCGCCGGAAAAGGATCAGAATTTATGGAGAAAAAGTTTTTTAGTGAGAAGGAGGAGAAAAAGTTTTAAGAGAGAGAGAGAAGGTTGCTTGTATGTACAAACATATAACAACTTTTTTTACACACGTTTTTATATACATTTTTTTTACACATTTATATACACGTTGTTTACACGGTTTTTTACATGTTTTTATACACGTTTTTATGTACGTTTTTATACACTTTTTATACACATTTTTTACACGTTATTATACACATTTTTTACACATTTTTATACACGGTTTTATGTACGTTTTTTATACACTTTTTATACACGGTTTTATGTACCGTTTTTTATACGTTTTTACACGTTTTTATACACGTTTTTACACACGTTTTTATATACGTTTTTTACATGTTTTTATACACGTTTTTTACACACGTTTTTATATACGTTTTTTACACGATTTTACGCACGGTTTTATAAACATTTTTAAAAACATTTTCTAAACGTGTATAAAAATGTGTATAAAACGTGCATAAAAACGTGCAAAAATGTATAAAAAAACTATAAAACCGTGTATAAAAAAGTGCATTAAATCGTGTAAAAACGCATATAAAATGTGTGTAAAAAACATATAAAAACATGTAAATAAACATATATAAAAACGTGTGTAAAAAAACGTGTATAAAAACATGTAAAAAACGTATATAAAAACGTGTGTAAAAAACGTGTATAAAAACATGTAAAAAACGTATATAAAAAACGTATATAAAAACGTGTGTAAAAACGTGTATAAAAACGTGTAAAAACGTATAAAAAACGGTACATAAAACCGTGTATAAAAAGTGTATAAAAAACGTACATAAAACCGTGTATAAAAATGTGTAAAAAATGTGTATAATAACGTGTAAAAAATGTGTATAAAAACGTGTATAAAAACATGTAAAAAACCGTGTAAACAACGTGTATATAAATGTGTAAAAAAATGTATATAAAAACGTGTGTAAAAAACGTGTATAAAAATATGTAAAAAAATGTGTATAAAAACGCGTAAAAAACGTATGTAAAAAAGATGAAAGACAAAGGACTAATGGTGAAAGTCAAAGCAAACTACAAGGACCGTTACTGTAATTTTTTAAGTGCAAAAATGTCAAATGACTAACGGTGAAAGTGAATGCAACGACAGGGACCAATGTTGTAACTTTAAAACTTGGTAACCTGTCAATATTACGTACATTGGTGAGTATTTGAAAGTATATTACGTACATAAATAATAAAATAAGTATGTTACGTACATCGGTATATTTGAGAAAGTTTGTTACGTATATTCAGCCTTCACCTATATATATATCCATACTTGGTTTCGTTAAGGATTGTGTTAACTGAACAGTACGGTTTTGTATAAACTTTATGTTTTGTTAATGTAGACATAGATTTATTTTTCAAGTTGTTGTGAACTCTACTCTTAATGAGGATATGGCTACTGATCCTAATGTCATTGTTATTGGTTAACATGTTAAAGTATTTTGTCGATAGGCTCATGAGCTTCATTTATTTTCCGTGCTCATGTTTCTTTTGTATATTCAGCTAGGAGAATACCAAGGGCAGACAAGGTTACGATTTTGATGCTTCTCTTAGATTAACTGGAGTGTGAGTTTGTATTTCACTACACATGCCTGTTATGGTTCTTTTAATAATTAATCAAGTCTTTGGTGCAACTGCACTCTTGTACATTTCTTATTAACAGGTATTGTCATTTATTGTAACTATATTGTTTTAAATCTTAAATCAATCGGCTTCAACCACTTGATGCCAAAATAGTTATCATGGCTTGAGTGATAAAATTCCTCAACCGAGTGTCATACATCTGCTTTTTGTACAGTTTACCCATAATCTACTATACAAATTTAGTCATCCATGCTTGAGCAATTTGACAGTTTGACCTTTTTATATAAAATCTTTTCATTATTTTCTGGGATGAGTTGAGGGGAGATATTATATTGCTCTTAGAAACTACGTGTTTGTATGGATGGAAAGCTCAGCAGGAATGCCAATATATGAGAAAGATCGAATGTCC
>BPTQ01000003.1:260446115-260544689 GCA_019973895.1 Chrysanthemum seticuspe
AAAAAAAAAAAAAAAAAAAAAAAAAAAAGAAAAAAAAAAAAAAAAAAAAAAAAAAAAAAAAAAAAAAAAAAAAAAAAAAAAGAAAAAAAAAAGAAAAAAAAAAGAAAAATGACTTAGATTTACATATTAAATCTTAGGTTAATCCTCACCATCAGATCAATTAGATGGATAGTGAGGATTTGTCCATTGGTAAGCACCAAAATAAAAGTACGCAATTTTTTTTTTTTTCTTTACTTATGCTATGTATTTCATAGTTAGTACTTTGGGCATAATAGTCCAAACACAATGCACTCACTTCAAGCTGTGATGCTCAAGTTTTTAACTAGTCAAGTTCTTAGTTACGTATAAAATATCTGGATCACCAATCTCATATTACATTTTAACCCCAATAATATGATTTAACAAATTAAATATTTTCTCCCTCATTTTAAGTTCTCAGTTACGTATAAAATATCTGGATCACCAATCTCATATTACATTTTAACCCCAATAATATGATTTAACAAATTAAATATTTTCTCCCTCATTTTAAATTTTTGTACGTGCATACAAGGGCAGACTCAAAACCATAAGTAATCAAGTGCACAAATTTTCTTTTACGAGTATAAGTGAAATATAAATGAACTAAAAGGTATAGTTCATTAAAACTAGTAAACAAATTAATAAGACATGTATTTCATTTTGACATATTAGTGAACTAACTAAACAAGAAATAAGACATGTATTTATGTGACATAACATTGTCAGATCAAGTTCATTTAAGAAAAATCGTGATTTTTAACAAAAAGTTACACTAGTCGACAAACATCCATCAGATTCCTGTAAACCCCCAAAAATCTCTCTAGGTCCGCCCCTGTGTGCATGTATGCAACTATGTACATGTATTTGTTTGGATGGCAAAACCCATTTCCCTTTATATTAGTGTAGGCAACTTGGCATGTCCATAATACACAAAATTTATGTGATTAAGTGTGAAAACAAATACAATAAACAAAAAGAAAGTCATTTTCATACTCGTAAGCAGCGACATTTACGAGTCATGGACGAGTTAACAATTACACTTGGTGACTTTTAGTTAACTAATGAGGTAAAAACTAATATAAGGAATTAATAAACGTAACTCTAAAGCTACGTTAAAAGTCATATATTTGCCACCTATATTAATCCATATATAATTTTTCGTTCTTCTTTATAAATTTTTTATTACCATTTATCTTGGTATATAGTATCACATTGACTATACAAAATTTCTTTCAGTAAATAATTAAGAGTAAAGGAAGTTACTTGTTTATATTGTAACTAAACTTTTAAATATTTAATAGATTAATTGCATTGGTTTTTATAAGTAAACTTATATTAGTGATAGCGTATGAAAGCTTCAGCCCAACAGGCTAAAGTCCACACACTCGTAACATGCCCAAAATAAGCCTACCAAGGCTAGGCTATGCTATAACCCGCCTGAGAAACACGCTCTCAGGCCTGGCATGATGAGAGACCTGATGAGCACACTTAGGCAACGACTCGCTTGGTCACCTATTGCAAGACCGTCACAATAGACGCCACGTGCCTCTACCTCATTGGAGCGGAGGTAGAGCCGCGAACATTTGGCAGATATGTGATATCGTATATGGGACACCCCATGAAGCTGTCTTAACCAAGGATGACACGACATGTGTCATCCTTGTCCCTCATCTGGATGTCCACCATGTGGACATCCCGCAAACCATTTCTTTGAAATGGACCAAGTTATTTTCGGCTAAAACTTTACACACACTAGTTGTCCCGTGAGTGTTACCCCAATTCGTGACTCCAGTCATACTTTAAGGTCCTTACCGAATGTGGAAAACCAAAAGAGTGACTATCCTCACCATCAAAACGTATCTTACTTAAACAATTAGTCTAAAAGTAACAACTACTTATTTTTTAAAGGAAAATTGACAAAAAAATGCATCGAACTTGACACTTTTTGTGATTGTGTATAGCCAACAATTATTTTTTTTCATTGTAACACAAACCTTTTGAATTTTTGTTATTGTATGTACGATTTCCAACGTGTCACAACACGTAGACTGCCAACTCATCCGGGTGTTACAAGTGGACTGCCAACTCATTTACTCACTATTACTTTTTAGGGATAATAACAAAAAAATGTATCGAACTTGACCACTTTTGTCATTGTAACACAAACCTTTTGAATTTGTGTTAATGTATGTATCCAGTCAATATAAACTTGGCATCATTAGTCCTTTATACTAACAGCCGTTAGCACATATCTTAAAATTTTGTTTTCTTACGTTTTCATCCCTTTTTATACGTTTTCATTTGTTTTCTTACGTTTTTATCCGTTTTTATACATTTTCGTCCATTTTCTTACGTTTTGATACGTTTTCGTCCGTTTTAATACTTTTTCGCCGATTTTCTTACGTTTTCATCCATTTTTATATGCTTTCATCCGTGTTAAATCAAACAAAGAGGTGTAAAAACAGACGAAAACATGTAAAATAAAATGAAAATTTGTAAAAACGGACGAAAACGTGTAAAATCAGACGAAAACGTGTAAAATCGGACGAAAACGTGTAAAGGACTAACGTTGCATTAATAAAATAAACGGACGTGTGGCTATAAAAACGGATGAAAACGTACAAAAACGGATGAAAGCATATAAAAACGTACAAAAACGTAAAAAAATGGCGAAAACGTATAAAAACGGACGAAAACGTATAAAAACACAAGAAAATGAACAAAAATGTATAAAAACGGGTGAAAACGTAAGAAAACAAACGAAAACATATAAAAAGGGATGAAAATGTAATTTTTTTTAAAGTTATGTGCTAACGGCCGTTAGTATAAATGACTAACGATGCCATGTTTAGATTGACTGGATATATACATTAACACAAATTCAAAAGGTTTGTGTTACAATGACAAAAGTGGTCAAGTTCGATACATTTTTTTGATATTATCCCTAAAAGGTAATAGTGGGTAAATGAGTTGGTAGTCCACGTGTAAAACCCGGATGAGTTGGCAGTCCACGTGTTGTGACACGTTGGAAATCGTACATACAATAACAAAAATTCAAAAGGTTTGTGTTACAATGAAAAAAAAATAGTTGGCAATCACAATGTGTATTCTGTTTATATTCTTCATATATATGAAATTTAGAAAATTAATATGAAAACGATTATACATTTTTGGGAAGTGTCTATTTGTTGATAGGTATAACTGAAAACGATATGAAATACAACTATAGTGCCAAGTATTTGCCCTCATCTTATCTTTTTGGACTCACACACTTCCTTGTCAACTTTGCTAAGGTTTTTATTTCAATATCTTTCTGAAAGTGATGTTTAACGAAGATAACCATCGATTATATCTCCAAAAACAAGATTTTCTAGTGTTTTCAGTTGATAACGAGTGCAAATGAACTCCCTCACATAATATATTGTGATGTTAAATTATGAAAATATATGCTATTAACTATTTTTAGTATTTAAGTAGTCATACAACGTAATTAATCTTCTTCTTGTTCTTTGAAACACGCCCCTTGAACAACGAAAGCTAAGTACCATGACGTAAACTAAAAATTACATGATATATTTATGAAAAACTAAATACGGGGACCAGATGCATTTCTAAAAATTTGAGATTTTTTCTACATGATGGAGTACGACGTAAAAATCCAGGGGTGTCTCAGGACTTCCTGATTTCGTTACTGATAAAAAATTTACATTTCGGAAAACAAACATCCATAATAATTAAAGTGTGATTGAGCGACCTAAACCTAGTAATTAGGAAATCACTCATAGTATTAAAGTTCTTAATCATTTCTCATGATCAATAAGAGACAACATGATCTTACTTAAGATTTATTTATTTGCTATTATATGGTGACTAGAGGGACAAGGAGACATGGTAGGAGAAAATATGGATAAGCACACAATAAGGAGTAAACCATCCAATTTGTAGTAAGATGTGGATCCTTGGCCACTTCAAATATGTTATCTTTAATTTCAATATTATAAGAGGCCTTGCTTCCAAGCAATAACCTTTTATATATCTTCTTTATTTTATTTCTTAGACCTTTGATTTCTTTTCTTTAATCATTGACTATCAAATACTTAAACTTCATGACATTCTTTTTTCTCTTAAAACACATAATTATATAACAAGGGTTCCTTGTTAAACTCTGCATAATGACATATCATTGTGTGCATTCATTATGTGAGGTCTTATATAGTGCAATACAACATGGTGGACTTTCATAAGCTTTTTATGATCTAACAAAAATAAAGATTCTTAAGATTTCGATCTTATACGTTCTAGCAAAAAGACTTACCGAGCGAAATTTATATATATTGAGCTCTTGTATTATGCCGATTATCTCTTCAGCTGAGAAATTAACAGAAACACAAATGCTCATAATTGGTGTTCTATGTTTTAGTTTACTAGACGAATGTTATAATTAATGAGTTGCCAAAAATGCAAATAAATTCTTTTTGGCCCATAACTAGGATATTAAATGAATAGAAAACATTCTCAACGATACATGTGATAAGATACTAAATTATCATAAAGGCGTCTAGTGTTCAGTTTTCAATTATAAAATAAGTTGCTTTCAATAAATTCATATAATAAAATATCTTTTTAAGACAGAAATTTAATTATCTTCAGAATGATATGATAAGTTTCTTTATTTGATTAAGCTAAATACGAGTCTGAAACATAAGCCTGGATCTGATTCAGCTTAAAACGCCAACAAAAAGACATTGCTAAACAGACAACAAAACTTCATCTTTTTCTAAATATTATGTCCATAGACCATACCTAGTTGTATTTAATACAATGTATGTAGTGATGTCTCCAAAAGGTGAAGATCGGTGGGATCACTCTGGTCCCATGCATCCTAAGGATGCCAACCGGACCCTCCCCCAAGGACCCGGCTTTAGGCAATGAGCACCTGTCCCAGTGACTGTACTTATCAGGAGGTGGGCTTTGAACTCTGGCCATTTTCTCCAATAGGCCCCTCGCTGACCAGTCAATCTGAGCATTTACGGTGGGGGGATGGTACCAAATGATCTTTAGTGCCATGGAAGAGATTTGAACCCGGGTCTATTGACCCAAGCCCAAAGCTCTTACCAATGGCCTAAAGCTCTTACCGATGGACTAAAGCCCAAAGCCCATGTAGTGACGTAGAATCCAGTTTAATAGTACAAGGATAGGCATTTCTTATACTGAAAATCCAGTTAGCTTACTAAATTCATAGCAACTATTATGAAAAATACAGTGTATCTTTCGGACGATCGATTTTAGTTTGTAACTCGTAACGGATCCTACTTTTGCCCTACAACGTCAGTGTTGGACTTGTACCGTTACAGTTTTGACCATCAATAAACATCTTAGTAAGATCTCAATACATAAACAAATGCTAATAAGAAACAATATCTTAAATCAGTTTACCCTTGTCACTGTAGTTGAACTTGGGTGATTCCATAGTCAAAAAAAATTAATCTAAAACATTCTTTCAGGTTTGGAAACAACCCTACGCTACAGCCCGCAAGAACCCATAAGTCAGCTTTTTAGAAGAGCGTAAAACTAAAAGCCAGCACACTTTAGCGGCTATCTTTTTAAAAGTACACATCTTCAAACAACATCGTTGTAGCATTAGAAAGAAAAGAAAACGAAACCGGGAAAGACTAGTGACTATTATGTGAACTTGTATCATGAAGTCATAAACATGAGACACAAATACATACTTTTGGTCCTTCACCATGTCAAAGTCCAAGTCATTTCAGAAAGAAAACAAAAGGCCTTCCTAAATCCTAACCGACAAAATCAGTACTCATACAAAGAAGATAATATAAAAAGACAGTAGAACACTCTTAGCACACAGTTCTTTTTTTACTACATTTTCCTTTTTCTCCTAATTAGGTGTTTCAATATAACATTATATGAAGGATCCTACGTTTATGATGTGATTTCTTATCAGGCCTTTGTTGACTAACGTCCAGATCTTGTATAAGAGAGAATGTTACAAGTCAAATGGGCCGAAGATGGACTCCAATCGCATGGATCCAGGGAAAATCAGGTTGAAAGCACATCTTTGGATCCGGCACCGAAGTTATGGCTTGTGAACCTTGAAGCCGAAGACTCTTGGAATGTAGTCCTGTGTTGTCTTTTGTGGTTTGAGGCCTCCATATGTCATCAGGAACAAGTGAGGAAATGTTGACCCAAAATAGGCTCCATCAAGGTCTAGATTCTGTTAAAGAAATATTGCACAATCCACATACAGAAACAAAAAACTACCCTCCACATATTAAATACCTTTTTTTTTAAAAAAAAATTAAGAGAAGGTTTTCAACTCGGCTTTTGGAAGTTCAAAAGTTGAACTTTTCAAGTTCAAAAGATGAACGTTATATAAAAGTAGTATAATGAAAATAGATGATTAAGGATAAAAAAACTTTTAATAATACCCTTTCAATACGATAATATCAGGGATAAAAAAATGACCTAAAACTTCACACCAACTAACTGTAACGATAGCCAATGTCGGTAAATTCCCAAAGTAACACTAATTTTTTCCCCACGATAGAAAGTGTGGGTTTTGGGGACGAAGGGTGTAATATTATTTGTAGCTAGTGTCTTCAGTTTTTGTTTAGTTAATTCAACATAAGTTATACCTATTTTAACATTAAAGCTAAAATAACTTACCACCCAGAACTCATGTCAGAATTTTATTTTATTTATTTATTTTTTATTATTTATTATTATTTTTTTGACATAGGAAGAAGTAAATAGACGATTGTTCACACTACCGGTGATAAAGAGTACTCGTAACGAAAAAGGATACTATCTTGAAACCTGGATTGAGGGGTATAAATATCTTCGCATTTTGGACAGAATATTTTAACATTGCTTTGTCGAGAAACGTCTGATTGACCAAGAGGAAGGCAGGGTTGTCCACAGCAGAACACTCTTGGGCATCTGCCAAATTCAGCGTTCTTGTACTTCTCGAGCTGTCAAAGGGGATCATTTCCTCTATGCTTATTTTCAAAAAAAGTATAAACAGATTTGAAATCACAGAATGAGTCTTACCATGACACCCAATCCTTTGGTTGTTAGGATATATCGTACATGAATAAGACCGTAAAGCATCTCTGCTGCTGACTCAATGATTTCATTTTGTTCTTCGGAGAACATATCACCTGCATGTGTAAACAATGAGTCACAAATAAAAATTAAGTGCTAAGGTGTGCGCTCATAGTTTTAGCATATCACATTCCATTAAAATGCAAGAAAACGTGATAAAGACAAGATCCAAACAAAATGATATATTGGAAGGGGTCGTAACAGAAGGAACTCCAAATCTTGTATTTCGTGAGCACCATTACAACATCAAAATAGGTAGCTTTTTTGCTTAAAATTTTAATACTATTAGTAAGAATCCTTCACACCATCTTAAGAAGCAAGGATTGTTATATATTTCATCAAGAAATCCTTCACATAATGCCTCTTGTCCATAATGCCTATTGTGCTACATAGAGAAATGGCTGTATTTGCCTCCTGTCCATAACCCTTTTACAGAATTGCTATTTATATATTTCATCAGGATTTAGCTGTATTTGTCTATTTGATTACCTGGACTAGTTGACTACACACATAATGCCTCTTGTCCATAATGCCTATTGTGCTACATAGAGAAATGGCTGATCTAAAAGGCAAAGCTAAAACTATCGGAGTGAGTTTATAATATCGTACCCCAGAACTCCAACATGCAAGAATCATCCTCTTCATAACAAAAAAAGCCCCAAGACAATTCTAAGGATATACCAACAAACATTACCCTCTTATTAAAAGTCTAATGGCATTTCTATAAAGAAGTTACCGACTTTGTAAAATCATCAACGTGCTAATGCTGTTATCACACATTCCTTAAAAAGACAGCAGTTGGCTTGGTGCGTAGTTTACTTAAAGCTTTTGACTAGTAATGAAATACCCATAAAGCACCTTAATAAGACAAAATTGAGAAAACTAGTGAAATCCATCTCAACAATATCTCGAAAGGTTGCTTAGGCACATAGCTAAATTTGGATTGGAGTAGAGTATGCATGAGTCCAGTTGCTAAATGGAGTATATCAATATACATATGTTCTCTAGTTTATAAAAAACACTACTTGGTAGTAGGCAGAATGTTTGAGACCAAAAATGACAGCAAATCAAGTATAAAGTATACCCCTGCAAGGTTCAATCAGGTATGAATGAAAAGTATTTAACTGGGGAACTTTATTTATGGCCTTACACTAGCCGCGTCGCTTATTAGTAGATTTTTATCTTCTCTGGAAAGGACAAAACTACTTTCAGTTCTCTAGTTGTTTCTCGTAGATATCTTACATGTATTATCATTTAGACCCTTCTCAGTTTGCTCAGTTTTCTCATTTCAAACTTGTGATTATCCTTTAGTCATACTTCACTTGGTCTCCCATATGCAAGTCAAAGGTCCAGCAGAAAGTCAATGTATTAAAGCCTAGCCCTTCTATTTTGAGACTCAAATATGCAACCTTGTGCCAGAAGCATACAAGACTATCTCCTTGCTCAACAAGCGAATATAAAGCAAGACTCTTACATAGTGTATGGCACACAGCGTCTGATGAACACAATTCTATCAGTAGTAACAGCCTTACAAAATGTCTGGTTTATCACATTTGGACCAACCATTATCAAATGAACACAAGAATCATTAGATGTGAGTATGTGACCACGATATGATTGAAACGCTCTAGTTACCAACTATCGTCAAGGTAGACCATAAAGAAGCAGGAAAACCTTGGTAGCTATCAGCCTATGACTATCATCGGATCGAAGGGAAAGCTAGGCTCAATAGTTTTAACTTCCCTAACTATAACATGTCACTGGAACAAGAGAAGAATAGCCTTGAATGAGCAACATCTATACACAATAGGTTAGTACAAACTTACCATGCTTTTAGCAAATGGACTTTAATGTTCATTCTTTTAGTGGTATGCTTTTTTGGTTTGTACAGCCACTGTATTAGTGATATTAACCTTAACAACAAAAGCATATTACTATTATTTGTTAATAAGTTACCAAAAAAGGGACCTGTATGAGTAAACATGACACAACAATTATATGCAAAATTGGGAAATCATAGATGCAAACTATCATAATATCCGTTCGTATCAAGAATTTCATAGACATATGGTGAAGGTTTCACATGAATTGGATAAACAGAAAAACATACCATGAGAGGATTCAACGTCCAGAATCAAATCAAGAGCATAATCATAATAGGGAACTTGGCTGCTCAAACCACACAGATTGAAATCATCTTGGATGTAATTTTCATCAACTTCACAAAAAAACTCATTTCCACGCAGACTGCAAAACCATGATATCCAAGATGTGTCCTCGTCCCCCTCAGAGCCACTAACATCTGATTCCTCACTATCTGTTTCAGATTCCTCTACTACATTCTCCTCTCCTAAAGACAAAAAGAAAGGCATTGTTTAGACAAGTTCCATCAGAACACGAAATCATAAAATTTGCCAAATGGATGTTAAAGAATAACTGATCAGGACTAAAATATAACTGCAACTAGTTTGACACTTGCTTAAGTAAAAGAGAAATCAGTAGATGTAAATATGTGATAAAGAAAAAAAATATCTTGAAAGTTTTTTCTATTTTAACAATTTTAGCTTATGCTCCATTTCTGTGGCCATAAAAGGCAGGAGAAGAAAATTCTACGTATTAACCAGATAAGATACACAAATAAAAAAAAAAAATGCAAACACGCGAGAGTTCAAGACCCTTCCAAAATAGCATGAGTTAACTTGTTCCACTAGCTAAAATATATGATATTGCAGCACCACTATAAATGATGCTGCATGTTGCCTAGGTGGTGTATACCATTTATAGAATCTCATAAACGCTTTGGACCGTATAAAGAAACTTCGCGTCACAGAGTCCGGATAAGACATTAATTAGAGTGACGTCAATCTCATTTAACACCATGCTTGCTTAACCAGTGTTCATAACCTCCATAATCTACGTTTTTACATCAACCAATGTCGCAAATAAAAAAGGCAGTACCATTAAAGCATTCAATGTTTTACTAATTTGAGCCATTAAAGTGAATCAATTCCATATATACTAATATACCCCCCTTTTACAGAACAGCACCTTGCTTACTATAAATGAAAACCACCCCCACATCCTTAGATAGGCTCTTTCCAAGCCTTCGCTTCCCTCATAAATTTTGTTCCTTTATTTTACTAGTAACACTAATACTTAAAGGTAGCGCAGCTCTTCAAAAAACTTACTGACACTGTAATTCTATCAACAGTACAACAACCAGCGCGTGTTCTCAAAAAGTTCCCTCTATGCTCCAAAAGAAGCGTGGAACCCATGTAAATAAGCTTTTATCCGGGCGGGGACACAGCAATAGATGTACTATTAAGTAACGAGATTAATATCTTCTTAATAAGCTCTTTAACTAAGCTCACCCACACACTGCCTTAATTATCACTAGCCCTAATTTTGTGTACTAAAAAAGAAACATATATAACTATAAAGCACAAGATTAACAACAATTTAAAGACACAAAAACGAAAGAAGCTTAAAAGGAATACACCACATAAAATAGCGACAGGAAGGAACATCTTTGAAAGGCCGACATGTTTACTGAACAACAAGTTACTACTAGTCTAAAAACGGAGCAACAAAGAAACTTAACAACCCTCATACTATAACCAAGAGCAGCTTAAAATATCGAACTTTATGTTATCAACTTATCATAAACCAAGGGGGTGTTTGTTTGAGCTTATAAGTGGGCTTATCACCTTATTTTCAGACTTATGGGCGAATCCAGGTAAGAACCTTGATCTTACGAATGTGTTTGATGAAACAATTTTACCTTATCAAAGGACATTTCCGATATAGCCAAGGGCGGAGCTATTAAGGGACCGGGAAGGGTCCCGTCCCCCCTCGGCCTGAACCCGTTAGTGTATTTTTTCGCAATTTCATGTGTATTTCCCGAAAAAAATTTATTTCGGCCCTCCCATTTAATGTATTTCCTGAAAAAAAAATTGTTTCGGCCCTCCCACGGAAAATTTTCTAGCTCCGCCATTGCCTGTATCCGATTTTCAATCAAACGTCTAAGGTATGTAGGGGAAAAAACATCATTTTCTTTTCTCTTTTGCCCCCTTCAAACCGGAGCTTTAGAATAGGTTTATAACATGCGAAATCACCAACTTATAAAACACTTGATACTATTACCACTATGAATAAACCTAGCTAGCTAAGCTTATACAAGTCTGAAAAAAAAAAAAAAAAAAAAAAAAAAAAAACCTACTACCTTTAATAGGTTTCTTGTTAGGAAAAGAAGACCTAGAAGGACCAGTCTTGTTAGCAGGTGAAGAACGATGTTCTTTGATAATTAAAGGCTCTTTTCCATTGACAGTGAGAGTAGCAGCAGCAGCAGCTCGTGAGCTTGTAGCCGTCGAAGATCTTTCCATTTTACCCTTGGATCCTACTCCACCTCTTTCCCGATACATTTTTTTTTATTTTCTCAAACCCTAATTTTATAAACTTAATTTAAATTAGGGCTTCTTGGTTGTTTTTATAAAAATCAATCAATAATTAAGTCGGGTTTTTTAGAGGGTGACCATGTTTTTTTAGTGCGTGTGAGAAAGAGATGATGGTGGTGAAATTTGGGGGAATGTATGATTCTATCGGCGGGAACAACAACCAAGTAAGTTAGTGTGTCTAATTGTTTTCGGGTTGGTTTTATTGGATGGATGATGATGATGTTTGGATTGGGATAGGACCATAGTGGGATTTCATTTTCTTCTCAAATATCTTCTTCTTATGGCCCAATTCTTCATTCCCCCTACCCCCTAGCCTAGGTAGTATATCAAATATTCTTGTTCTAGATGTTGGGTTTAACATGACTAGTTATGTTATTTCACATGAGAGTCGTTGACTTGTTTTAAATTTTGAATAAAAGATTCATTGATTTATATATGAAACAACATGATTAGTCATGTTGAACTAGAGAATCCCAATCGATCATTTATTAGACGATATGTATTTATATATGTGGATGACATCATCCTTGTAGCATCTTCTACAGCACTACTACAGCAGATTATCACATCCTTACACAGTGAGTTTGATATGACCGACCTTGGGCCACTTAACTATTTCCTTGGGATCTCCATTGTTCGACACTCTACAGGGTTATTTTTATCTCAATGGAAATATGCTATTCAGCTTCTTGAGCGTGCACACATGCTTAATTGTAATCCTTCTCGGACCCCAGTTGATACGGAGTCTAAACTGGGCCCCGAAGGTGTCCCTGCTCAGGATCCTACTTTGTATCGCAGCCTTGCTGGTGACTACAGTACCTCACATTTACACGTCTTGATCTCTCTTATGCAGTTCGACATGTTTGCCTTTACATGCATGATCCACGAGAACCACACTTTGTTGCCCTCAAGCGTGTCTTGCGCTATGTTCAAGGGACTTTAGATTTTGGTCTTCATCTATATGCATCCTCTACTACTTCCCTGGTCGGTTTATACTAATGCTGATTGGGCAGGTTACCCATCTACTCGTCAGTCTACTTCTGGTTATTGTGTATTTCTGGGGGATAATCTTCTATCTTGGTCGTCCAAACGCCAGCACACCATCTCCCGTTCCAGTGCCAAAGCTGAATACCACGGAGTTGCTAATGTTGTGGCCGAGACTGCATGGCTTCGCAATCTACTTCGTGAGCTACACTCTCCATTATCTTCTGCCACTCTTGTCTATTGTGATAACGTAAGTGCCATCTATTTGTCTGCCAACCCTGTTTAACATCAGCGGACAAAACACATTGAGATAGACATACACTTCGTTCGAGACATGGTTACTCAAGGTCAAGTGCGTGTTCTACATGTACCTTCTCGCTATCAGTATGCTAACATCTTCACCAAAGGATTGCCCTCCTACTTGTTTGAAGGATTTTTATCCAGCTTGAGCATTCGTCCTCCTCCCGCTCCAACTGCGAGGGCGTATTAGACGATATGTATTTGTATATGTTTAGTTTATTATGGCCCATGTGTATATTTAGGCCTAGTCCATTCATTGTTTCTCTAGAATCATCTGATGTAAGTTATATACTGATTTGTATTGTTAATGAGAATCAAGGAAATCAATTAGCCTTTCAATATCATTCACTCAAATATCTTTGGCATAAAAAATGGGTCAATCTCATACCTAAGACCTTTGGTCTAGTGGTATGTGAGTGTCCACCAACCTAGAGGTTGCAGGTTCAAGCTTCAATGGAGGCATTTCTGAGATATATATATAAAAAAAGGCCAATCTCATTTCTAGCCCAACTTGGTACCGACTTACAAAGATGTGGGATACCAAGGGCAGGGGTGGGCCCTGGCCCCTCCAATTTTTTTTGCATTTAATGTAAATTGTTCTTAGAGCTACTGCAAAAATATATTTATTCGATTATTTGGCCCTCCTAAAATGAGTAAATGTCACTTTGGCCCCTCTGAAAAAATGGTTCAAGCTCCGTCCCTGCCGACTTGATTCAAAGAATATTTATATGGTATGGTTGCGATTTGCGAATATATTTTTCTATAGTTGTGTATTTTCCTAAGAGAAAAATGATAAGTGTTCGCTTTTGGGGCCACGTCATTCACTTGATTCTCTTTTAGTGATGATATTTACTTTCGTAACAATCACTCGTTCATCATCATTTATCTATATCTCACAAAAACACAAGTATATTAATATTGTGTGTTAATGCATGACACGTGAGGATATAAGCCTATTACGAGCAGCCTTATAGTTTGGTATTGAGCCAAACTAGTTCAAATTGGCTCACATTTATGCATGTGAAACAATCTTACCCATCAATGGATTTTGCTAAAAACAACCTTAAGGGTTGTGGTTAAGAGGGTATATTTTACTACAATTTGTTGTAAAATAAAACTATTCAACCAATCATAATCAATTATCTTGTTTAATCGTCCTTTACACCTTCATCTACTTGGTTTCAATGATATACAAGAAAATGTAATGAAGAAAATAAACTAAATCTCTAAACAACGGAGTAAATTGCATCTAAAACATTGGTTCTAGGATCACCCCAAGTATAACACCCTGAAACCGGGCCTAAGCGTTTTATTACAAGAATGCCATTTGAATGGTTGACCATGACTTCTATAAGTTCAAAGGACTTACGGGATTGGTTAGTCAAACCCGATAGTCAAAACATAAGTACTAATGTTATGTAAATGGTTATAGAAAATATGACGCGTCACATTATAAGGAAAAAGTACTTAAGGGACCTAAGTTGCCAAATGTTAAATGTGTTAATAAGTGTTTGTGAATAAAATGGAATGAAATGGGACTTGAGGGACCTAGTGTGCCATTTAGGCAAAGTTGCCAACTACTAATATCTGGATATTCTGGATACTTCTCCAAATATCAGTAGACTTCCAGAATGTGTAGTGTGTGGGTGTGTGTGACGTGAAGAGAAAAGGGAGGGAAATGGCAAAGTGGCTTTGGTGATTATTGATGAAAGATTGAAACCCTAGCACAAGTATAATGTACTTATCCATGCCCATATACAAGTAAGTAACCTTAATTGATGATCAATTGATGAGATTGAGATTAGGGTTCATGCACCCTAATTAAGGGGAATTGGGTAAATGATGTTCATAAGCTTAATTAAGAAGTTATTATAAAATTGGTGTAAGTATTATTGCATTGAGCTAATAAATTGATGGGGCTAATTATCATGTAATCATGGCATGATTATATGACAATTAGATGGGTTTAAGGAAAATCTATGATTGGGATAATCATGGTTTAGTATTTTGATTAGGTATATGTGCCTTTAGTGATTGTGGCTTAGATGACAAGAGTGGAAGGTGATGATGATGTTAGAGGATGATGATGATGTATTTGGTTTCACTAGCTTGGAATCAAGGTAAGTAAACCGGTCATTATATGTTGTTATATGATTCTACACATTATATGTTATGTGATTTTGTTATGCTAAGGAATGGGGTAATTGAATATATGTTTATGTAAAGTGTGGTTGAGACTATGTGGAAAACCAGAAGGGAGGGTTGAATAGTTTTACCAATTTAAAACTTCCTTTTAAATATTTAGATCGACTTATGTCAATCTATTTGGTTGTTTATGTTGGACGTTGATAGATAGATATATAAACGTGTAATGAAAGATAAAGAGTAAGAAGCACATCACCACGACACAAGTATTTATAGTGGTTCGGCTACAAGGACACCTTCCTTGCCTTACTCCACTCCCCGAGTCACCTACTCGAGAGTTCGTAAACACTACACCAACTCCTTATGGCGGAGAAGCCTTCACAACGTCGCTTAACCTTTTTCCGGTACAAAGCTAAATACCGAGTTCTTTCACACCAAGGCGAACCACACCTAACACAACGTCGCCTACCCTTTATACGGTGCTAGACTAACCACCGAGTTCTTTCACACCTTAGGAGAACTAATCCTTCACAACGTCGCCTACCCTTTATTAGGTACTAGGCTAAGCACCTAGTTCTTTCACACCTTAGGTGAACTACACCTTCACGACACAACACCTAATCTCAAGGAGATCTACTTCTTGTTACAACACCATCAAGGATATCACCATCCTTGTATATAAACAAATACATATATGTATAACGATGCACCTCATCGATTATACGACCTAGGCATTCTTCCCAAATGCTACTTGATTTGATTCTTTGGCATCCTTCACTAATGCCTTTGACACAACGCTTGGCACCCTTCACTAATGCCTTCGCCTTGACACCTTTAGCATCCTTCACTAATGCTTTGACACGGATGATGAGCACCTTTCACTAATGCTTTCATCTTGACACTTTCGGCATTCTTCACTAACGCCTTCAACCCAACATCTATGGAGAAAGGAAGAACTATCAACAAGAGAACCTTAGTAGTCTTGATGATGACGAAGCATGGCAACTCATGGAACCTAGTAAATCACACAAAAACAAAAGACAAACTACATAGATCACTTAGATATGAGGTTAGAGGGTTAGAATACTTTGGGGAAGTATGTGTGTAAAAAGCACTCCTAGAAAGAAAGAAATGGCTCTCTATTTATAGAGGAAATTCTCTTCTGTTTCCCCGGATCCCACGGATCCCTACCACAAGGGATCCGGCTAGCACAAAGCTAGGGATCCGTGGTCCGCTCCTCTTTGCCCATGGGTACTTTTGGTTATGGGTCATGGGTTATGGGTTGATCCATGGTTTTCTTTCTAGATACAATGTATCTTAAGGATACAATGAACTTGGTTAAGTGGTATATATAAAACCATGGGTTATGGGTCAAAACAATTTGCTAGTATTTACCCATTTAGTATATACTTGTATTTACCCAATTTAGCATACACTTAGTTTTTACCCATTTTAGTATACTTAGTTTAAGTATATATTTAACCCAATATGTAAACACTAGTTGTTGTACATATGTATCTAAATCATAAAATCACTTATACTTGTTTTAGTGTTTTATGTGAAAGCGTAAGTGTGTTAGAAAACTATTAACTCAAACTATTTACGTACTCTATTTGTTTCGTTAAAATGATTTTATATTTGTTATCGACAAAACATTAGAAGATCGTAAAATATAAATAAACGTTTTCACGGTTTATTTGTATTAACAATCTCCCCCTTTTTGTTGATGACAAAACATAAAATTATTTTAAGGAAAAATCTAAAATTCGTAAAAGTTTGAATTTGTAGTTTTTACTTTCTTCTCCCCCTTTTTGTCGAAACAAAAAGTGTTAAAAGAAACTAACACAAAAAAAATGTAAAAATGTAAAGAGAGCAAGTGACGGGAATGGTACTCGTCTTAACTCCCCCTTGACGAGTCCATCCCTATGTAAGGGCGTCAAGGACATAACGTAAAATAAACTAATTGTGTTTGCAATTAAGTTTGCAAATGGTTCGTCTAAGTGACGAGAACGTGCTCCCCCTTGAATATTGCAATGTTGCAATGGGGTGTCATGAAGTGTAACCCAAAATTGGATTAAGTTTGCAAATGTTTTTGCAATGTCGTTTGACACAAAGCTCCCCCTAGCTTTATGGTGTCAATATCTTCAAGTGTATTTTGAATAACTACAAAACAAAGGTTAGAAAAACAAGAGTATAGTGCATAATTTCCTGCAAAAGAGACTCAAGTTAGTATAAATTTGTGCTCCTGTACCACGGATGCCACGGTTCCCTTCAAGGAGGGACCCGTCTAGTTATCTGGAAGGGATCCGGCTATCTGTTACAGTTTCTTCAACAGTGAAGAAATGTCAAGGAATGCTATTTGAGGGAATGAGATATATGTACAATATAACAAGCATAACACACATAATAATCATAGCATATAAGTATTCATTCAATAAAACAAGAGATACACAACCAAATCTCTAAAAACTAAGAGAATGAACTTTAGCCATATAAGTACTACTAATGCTAATCTCATTACGGGATTTAGCATGTGACAATGTGCTTAAGTCTAGGGATGGGTGGACTTGTTGAATTGATCCAACTTTGCAAGAAGATGATTGAACATGAAATGTATCTCATTTCGTACTTCTTGAACAAGTCCTTGAGTTTTTAGACAATTTGGGCAAATATTGTCTTGGTTTGGCCCCGAAGGAAAAAAGATGTTTTGAGGGGGCTCAATGTGTGTTTGAGGGTCTTCATTTTGAGAAGTAGGGAGAGGTTCTAAAAATGAGGGTGGTAATGGAACTTCTTCCATATGATCGGGTGGTTGTCTTTGATGTCTTCTCATAATCCAAAAAGGACTATTGGGGGGAATGATAGAGTTTGCTTTTGAAGCAAGTGTTGATTCAACACTTTGATTTTGTTGCACAATCTTTTCAAGTGAATTTGTTAGTAATGGTGAAAGGTGAGATGGCCAAGAAGGTAGATCTTCTACATTGTGAGAATGTGGAGATGTTTGTGAGGTGGTTCTAGGCACTAATGGTGTTGGTTGAGTTGTGGAGGGTATGTTTGGGATAGTAGAGTTTGGTGATGAAATCCTAGTGGGAACACTCTTCTTGGGAATTAGTTTGATTGGTTTCCTTGGTGTAGGGGAAATCCTAGCATTGGTAGACTTAATCGGAGATGATTCGTTTGAGGAAACTTCGTGTATGATTCTAGCAAGTTTCTTGGGTGGTTCTTGAGTGGATGAGTTAGCACTAGGAGCCTTTCTCACGATGAAATGACTTAAGAAAGATGGTTGTAATTGCTGATGGTTTGTGTTTGTGTTTGATGACTAAGGTGTTCTTAGCAATATGGCAAGGGAAGAGCTTGGTAGTTGCCTTTAAGACTTAATCCATTAATGTTCTTGGAAATGTGATGATTAACATGCACAAAGTTTATGTTCAGATTTTCACTAATCTAGGGACTCATTTAAGATGAGATGGAGTGTTTGAGTTAGGAAGATGAGTTGAAATGATTGTTCAAGCAATGATTTTCATAAACTGTCACCCGGATCCCACGGTTCCCTCCTTGGAGGGATCCGGCTAGGCTAATCCTAAGGATCCGGCTCTCAGCAGTTATGACAGGTTTGAATTGAGGTTTCTAGGAGCTAAAGCCTATCTTATTTTGAATATTTCAGTTCTCCTAAGTGTTTGAGATGAAAGGATACTTGAATGATCAAAGGTAATAAGTGTTATAGCAAATGATTGCTTCTTATGGAAGGAGGATGGGACAAGATGACTACCAATGGATGTCCAAGGATAACACTAAGAGTTATATAGGTGTCAAGTCATAATAAATTATCCTAGTGATCAAATTTAAGCTTGAGGTGATATTTGGATAAATTCTTAAAAATCATAAGAATTGAAAAACTAATATTTATCTTTCTTTGAGATAGAAATGACTAGAGGTAATAAAAAAATGTTTAATTTGTCCTCTTTAAGTGTTTTGAGAGATGAGAAATAGTTTGTGAGTAGTTGAAGCGGAAATATGGTGAGTTTTGATGTGTTGATAAATCAAGAGGCATTTTGACTAAGATTTTAAGTAAGCCTTTAGTGAGTCTAAGCCTTTCTCATCCTTGAAATAGTTCTAGTTGGATTCCAAAAACATATGCTTAGCTAATGTGAAGTTTATCTAGAAAGCAATCTTGATGTAAGGAAAGCTGTATTGCTGATCTGATGACACGGATCCCACGGTTCCCTCAAGGGAGGGATCCGGCTAGGCTAATCCTAGGGATCCGGCATCTGCAGATCAGAACCTACACAGAAAAGATGTGCATATTTTGTACACTATTAAATCTATAAAACAAGCAATAGGAACAAGCAAGTCATCATAAAACATCACTTATAAGATAAAGTAACAATATCCAAAATACCATAAACCAAAAATACTAAAGAGAAATCATTCAAACATAAAATAAATGAAACTAAGCACATTCCTATTGTCTCTTTCGTCAATTCTTCCTTTTCCTTTTTGACAGCTTAGTGAGGTTGTAAGCGAGGTTTTGAATCATGCCTCTTATTTGTTTAAATTATGCGGTCTCGTTTGGAATGGTTGGAAGTTGTTCGTGGTATTCAAGGATTTCCAATTTGATGTTGGATACGAGGTCGATGTCTTCCTCATCTTCTTCTTCTTCTTCTCCGGCCGAGGAGTCCGAGAGAGCTTCAGGTTTCTCTCCATTGACCATGAACCGTTTAGAGGGTTGTTCGGTAAGAGGTACCATGACGTGATCGGAAAGGTAATGATCATCGTTGATAGGGGATGGTTGCAATGCACTAACATACTTACAAAGTCGTGTTAGGAGCATACCATATGGGAGTACCATGTTGGAAGCTTTGAATACCCCAACCATTCTCCTTACCATGTAGTAGACAAGATTAAATGGCCTTTGGTGGGTAAGACAATAGATTATTTGCACAAGACATGCGTTTGGATGATCTTTGTTTCCAACTAGGCTAATGATGTTTTCCCTAAGGATTTCTTCCCATTTTCTAAACATGGGATGCATTTCGAAAAGTTCCATTTTAAAGGGATCACGGTGAATGAGCTTTTTGTTACGATCGTAACGGGATTGGTCGGTCCTAATTTTAAAGATAGTATCACGAATGGTTTCGGGATCATCGATAGGAGTGTTATAGAGAGGCTTGGGATCAAGTGCATGGTTTTGAGAGTTAATTGCCCAATCTTGAGAGTACATACAAATTCCCTCACAAGGAATGCGAAGAATTTGAGTAAAGGTGTTGAGAGGAAAAATAAAGTTTTGTTTGTTGATGATGAAGGCGATTGAGATGCTATTGTCGGTGTTTCTAATGATCCTAAAGCTTTTATAAAATTAAAAAATGAAGACCGGACAAATTTGTTCATCTATGTCAAGGAGACAATCAAAATTGATTGTCGAGAAAACTTGAAGAATGTCGGTATCTTCAAGGAAACATTCCTTGACTACACGGCCTTCGTGGATAAGTCGTTTTAAAGGCTTTTGAATATTTTACGGTCGGTTTTGGTCAATCCCCTTTTACGATAGTAGTGAGTAAGGTAATGGACGGTGTCATGGTGATCTTGTTGAGTGGCTTTGGGCATGGTTGTTCCTAAATATACAAATTTTCAATTAAGATAAATTAGTTGGAATGGGTTTATGGTTTTGATTTGTATTAACAATGTTGTGAACATAAAGTGATTTTGTTAAAATCCCCCTTTTTATGATTAGTTTGAAAAACCCTAATTGAGTTAATTGATTAGATATTAAGAAACCATAAACCCTAGGATGAGGATGATGAAAGTTACAACAAGTTAATGTAATTACTTACAATGGTGTTCTAGGAGGGGATACTTGAAAGTATGGAAGCCAATGAGGATGAATTTTGTAGCTTGGTCGTTTTTTTTTGTTTTTGTGTGAATAGAGGGAAAAACAATCAGTGGTGAATTTTTGAAAGCGTATAGCTGAGTTCTATTCCACGGTTCCCCCGCATCCTTTATGTTTGGGATCGGGCTAGTACAACTAGGGGGATCCGGCTACTGTGGACAGAAAAGGGGTTGTTTGACATTATTTTTGTAGTAGGCTTATAAATTAGCTTGCTAAAAGATAGTTCGGAGGTATTAGATGAAGATTGTTTTTGAATGATGGCTTTTGATGAATCACATATCGAAGGTTCATATGTGATGACGACGTTAGTTTGACGAATCAAAAGGAGTATTATTCCCGATGATGAAAAAGACGGAAAAGTGACGAAAGAGACTTCTAATGATGTTAGAGATAAATAAGCAAGGAAAACTTATGAAAAATAAATTGAACTCATGTAACCTATCTAATGAAAAGTAATACATACCTTTATGCTTCTTGGTTTGGCATAATGCCAAAGATACTTCATGAGTTTTTAAAGTAATCCTTTGTACTTGGTGTACGTGAGTTGTGATTACTTTTTAGATCCTTCCTTGAATGTTGACTTCATTATTCTTTGAATGAAGATTTTGGAGAGATTCTAGCGTGAAGATTTCTTAGGAACAAAATTTGTTAGAGTCATCTATCAATGTCCAACAAAATGATTTTTAAAAAAATATGACCAAAAAAAAAATCCTTCTTTGTAGTTTTCAAACATACACGGATCGTATGAAGTCTGTGAAGATCGTTGTAAGCTCTTAGACGAGGTCTAATATTATATCTAGGAATACATAATAACGAAAGCGGAATATTCAATAAGAATTAACGTTATAATGAACAAGGTTTTTCATTATCATAAACTAACTAAACAATAATAAAGATCAAAGACTTGATCTTTAACACTAACTAACTAAACCACTAAACCCTAGACGTTTTCCCAATCCCTACGCCTAGGTTCCCACACACACACACCTTTAGACGTCTACATCTTGTACGTACGTACTAAAACTAATGACCCTATGTCTCTTTATATACTAAAGACATCTAGGGTTTACAAGAGGAATCATAATATAAATAGGAAACAATACAATTAGGAAACTAAATAATCTTTTAAGCATATCTTCTAGAATCTTCCAAATCCTCCATCTTTTTGTAGTTTCCCTTCTTGTCACTTTTAGTCATTTATGTTTCATTCTTCTTGTTTTGTAACATCAAATCTATAATAGACCCAACAATCTTCCCCTATTTGATGATGACAAAACAAATACAATTCTTGTACGAACTTCCCTAGACGAAGTAGCAGAAGTTGAGATAATTAAATCTCACCATGAATGAAACAATCTTCCCCTTGACTTAAACATGTCACTCAAACATCTCTTCCCCTTTTTGTTATTATCTAAATAGGGAACGTATGCAAATAATGATCTTGGCCACCACGAACCAATATCATACTTCCAATCTAAGCCGTCCAATGCTTCAAATCTCCCACCATTACGCATCATAAGAAAAATGGATTCAAAACAGTAGAAAACTCCAACTAGCAGTAGTAATAATGATCAACAGTAGTAAAAATCAAACACTTCCCCTTGAGTGATGCATGTACATCAATGATTCTTCAAAATCTGTAGGCTTTATGTAATGATTACTTGTGAAGAAAACCAAGTATAACGAATTTGATGAAGAAGTAGAATTTCCCAAACTTGTGTCTTAAATCTTTTACAATCCTCGGAACTCCATACTTATACAAATCAACAAATATAAGTAGACCGCAATCCCTTGACAAGAATCCTCAACTAGTATGAGACACTGAGCACTACAATGTAACTCCTTTAAGTGATAGACAATGTGTGCATAGAGCATCATAAGAAAAATCACACATTGCTAGATTCAACAAGCTAGATGATAAGAACACAAACCAGGTAATTCCACTTCACCTTCAAATAAGTGATAAATAATCCTCTTCGGAATCAATTATTCAATGAATCAAATACGAGCCTTTTTTAAATCCTTTTAAGAACATAAACTTCTTCCTCTGTGTGTGAACCAAATAACCATTCTGTGTGTGTGTCATCCAAAAACCATAACAATATGCTCGACTTCCCCTTAAATCGAAAACCATATGAGAAGCAGTACTTTCAATTTAACAGTACTTTGAAACCTCCTCACAGTACTTTGAGAAGTAGCAGTTCCTTGATCATAAGCAGTACTTTGAATAAAATCTGCAGTACTTTGTAAACATAAGCAGTACTTTAAAAAGTACCTCGCAGCAGTACTTAGACCTACGAGCAGTACTTTGATTATATAAACATCAGCAGTACTTTAAAAACATCGAACAACAGTATTTTTAAACCAAGCAGTACTTTGAAAATACGCAGCAGTACTTTCAGCAGTACTTTCACATAAAAGCTCAGATGGAAAATCCCTTGGGTGGAAAGTTAGATTGATATATAGAGAACATCTACCAAAAATTTCGTCATGATCCAACGGTTAACGAAAAAGTTATGATCGTTTCAAAACAGTGCTGTTGTAACCTTACGGATTTTTCTGCAGCAGAATTCGACTGCTTATATCTTTTGATTGAGAGCTCCGATTGACAAACCCTTCGGTGAGATTAAAGATAGATATGCCAAGAAGCTCCAGTTCGAATTTTAGCCCAATCCAACGGTTCATTAAAAAGTTATGGCTGTTTGAAAACAGCCCTGCAGAAAGATACGAAAATTCCAGATTCGATTTTTTTTCTTCTTTTCTCTTCGACAAACCTTGTAGATCCTAGATATCACGAGCCCCAGGCTCTGATACCACATGTGAAGATCGTTGTAAGCTCTTAGACGAGGTCTAATATTATATCTAGGAATACATAATAACGAAAGCGAAATATTCAATAAGAATTAACGTTATAATGAACAATGTTTTTCATTATCATAAACTAACTAAACAATAATAAAGATCAAAGACTTGATCTTTAACACTAACTAACTAAACCACTAAACCCTAGACGTTTTCCCAATCCGTACGCCTAGGTTCCCACACACACACACCTTTAGACGTCTACATCTTGTACGTACGTACTAAAACTAATGACCTTATGTCTCTTTATATACTAAAGACATCTAGGGTTTACAAGAGGAATCATAATATAAATAGGAAACAATACAATTAGGAAACTAAATAATCTTTTAAGCATATCTTCTAGAATCTTCCAAATCCTCCATCTTTTTGTAGTTTCCCTTCTTGTCACTTTTAGTCCTTTATGTTTCATTCTTCTTGTTTTGTATCATCAAATCTATAATAGACCCAACAAAGTCTTTAAAGTACAACATACTTTAAGAAACTTGGTAACGAAGCTTTGATGCCAATTGTGAAAAACTAGAAGGGGGGGTTGAATAGTTTTACCAATTTAAAACTTCCTTTTAAATATTTAGATCGACTTATGTCAATCTATTTGGTTGTTTATGTTGGACGTTGATAGATAGATATATAAACGTGTAATGAAAGATAAAGAGTAAGAAGCACATCACCACGACACAAGTATTTATAGTGGTTCGGCTACAAGGACACCTTCCTTGCCTTACTCCACTCCCCGAGTCACCTACTCGAGAGTTCGTAAACACTACACCAACTCCTTATGGCGGAGAAGCCTTCACAACGTCGCTTAACCTTTTTCCGGTACAAAGCTAAATACCGAGTTCTTTCACACCAAGGCGAACCACACCTAACACAACGTCGCCTACCCTTTATACGGTGCTAGGCTAACCACCGAGTTCTTTCACACCTTAGGAGAACTAATCCTTCACAACGTCGCCTACCCTTTATTAGGTACTAGGCTAAGCACCTAGTTCTTTCACACCTTAGGTGAACTACACCTTCACGACACAACACCTAATCTCAAGGAGATCTACTCCTTGTTACAACACCATCAAGGATATCACCATCCTTGTATATAAACAAATACATATATGTATAACGATGCACCTCATCGATTATACGACCTAGGCATTCTTCCCAAATGCTACTTGATTTGATTCTTTGGCATCCTTCACTAATGCCTTTGACACAACGCTTGGCACCCTTCACTAATGCCTTCGCCTTGACACCTTTAGCATCCTTCACTAATGCTTTGACACGGATGATGAGCACCTCTCACTAATTCTTTCATCTTGACACTTTCGGCATTCTTCACTAACGCCTTCAACCCAACATCTATGGAGAAAGGAAGAACTATCAACAAGAGAACCTTAGTAGTCTTGATGATGACGAAGCATGGCAACTCATGAACTTTGAGCTTGCACGTCTTCAAGAGGTGGTGATCTCTCCTTTAAGAGGAACCTAGTAGATCACACAAAAACAAAAGACAAACTACATAGATCACTTAGATATGAGGTTAGAGGGTTAGAATACTTTGGGGAAGTATGTGTGTAAAAAGCACTCCTAGAAAGATAGAAATGGCTCTCTATTTATAGAGGAAATTCTCTTCTGTTTCCCCGGATCCCACGGATCCCTACCACAAGGGATCCGGCTAGCACAAAGCTAGGGATCCGTGGTCCGCTCTTCTTTGCCCATGGGTATTTTTGGTTATGGGTCATGGGTCATGGGTTATGGGTTGATCCATGGGTTTCTTTCTAGATACAATGTATCTTAAGGATACAATGAACTTGGTTAAGTGGTATATATAAAACCATGGGTTATGGGTCAAAACCATTTGCTAGTATTTACCCATTTAGTATATACTTGTATTTACCCAATTTAGCATACACTTAGTTTTTACCCATTTTAGTATACTTAGTTTAAGTATATATTTAACCCAATATGTAAACACTAGTTGTTGTACATATGTATCTAAATCATAAAATCACTTATACTTGTTTTAGTGTTTTATGTGAAAGCGTAAGTGTGTTAGAAAACTATTAACTCAAACTATTTACGTACTCTATTTGTTTCGTTAAAATGATTTTATATTTGTTATCGACAAAACATTAGAAGATCGTAAAATATAAATAAACGTTTTCACGGTTTATTTGTATTAACAGACTAGTTTGGCTTAACTAGTCATGAAGGTTAGGCAAGGTGGATTAGGCTAAGGTATGTTGATGTTGAACCATAGGAAATGTTTTACTTAAGTGAATCAAGGTACGTGTTAATGTTTAATGATTTGAAATGGTTAATGAGTTATGATGTACTAGCAGGGTACCCGCGTGTTGCAGCGGCGGGTACCCTGAAATAAATTTTTTTGATGAATAATGTATTTTAGTTTATTATATTCTTTTTAACAATAAATTTACAGATATCAAGAATTTCGTATAGCCCGTGCCCGTTCGGGCTCGAACCAGTTGGCCCGTGTCTGCTCGGGCTCGAGCCCGTTTGGTCCGCGCCCGTTCGGGCTCAAGCCCATTTGGCCCGTTGCCCGTTCGGGCTTGAATATTTGTATAATGTGCTTTATTATTTGTAGTAGTGAAATTTAATGCAGGAATTGTGTTTAATTTTGTTGTACAATATGCTTGATAATTTGTATTTCTTATGTAAGGGGTGTTTTAATAATTGTATTAATTGTATTTATTGACCAGTTAAATAATTGACTACATTAAATAGCATTAATGTGGTATTTTGTTGTACACTATGTTTTTTGTCTTGTACGTCTGAAAATTATGTGCATTAAAGTGTTGTACACTATGTTTCTTTTCTTGTAAGTAGTGGTCATTATAGTTATTAATAACATTGACCACTTTAATAACATTAATGTTGTAAGTCTGAAAATTACATCATGCTTATTTTGTTGTACACTATGCTTATTCTGTTGTAAATCTGAAAATTGGTTGCAGCTATTGTACCATGTGCTTAAATGGTTGTAATTTTTGGTGAAGGGTGTTTTTAATAGCATTAATGTTGTTTGATAGAATTTTGGTCTTAAAATGACACCACGCTTTATTTTGTTGTACAATATGCTTACTTTGTTGTAATTCTGAAAATTGGGTGCATTAAAATGTTGTAAACCATGCTTAATTTCTTGTACGTCTTAAAATTAAGAGTGAGGTGCCTTCGTGCATTATAAGTAGTATAGATAATGTATGAATGTCTATGATAACATGTTATGAATGCTTTACTTACTAAGCCTTGTGCTTATGGTTTAAGATGTTAATGTTTTGTAGGTTTAAACGTGAAGGAAAGGAAATGCTTGGAACTAAGGGTTGAGGTTGGATTATGCGAAAGCTTAGAAGATTTATAAGAATGTAGAGCTTAGGTAGATACCGAGCTCATGACAAGGTTGTTCCCCGAGAGTCATAAAAGGTTTAATGTTTATAGTGTCAAGTCTTTGAAATGTTTTAAGAGTCATTTTACAGGTTTTAATGTATGTTAAAGAGTTATGTTTAAGTTGTGTATGCAAACGGGTCAAAACGGGCTTTTTGGCATAATACCCGTCACTTTGTAAAGCATGTTTCCGTAGGTCATTATGACCAAGTTTATGCATATATTTGATGTTTATAATGACCTAATGATTTCTGGAAGTTTTGGTGTTATGTCATGTTATAGAAGTCGTTTTCCGGAAAATGGGTCAAAAGTACATAAAAGGGATATGCAGAAAAAGGGGTGTTTGGGACAAGGTCTATTTAACCCATTTTGGGTCAAACGGGTCAAGAATATTTGGAAAAACAATGTATATGGTTAAGTGTTTGTAAAGTGGTTAAAATAGTTGGAGAACTAGTGAAGAACTAGTTGGAGAACTAGTGGATAACTAGTTGGAGAACTAGTCAGAGTCAGTTTTTGAAAAATCATATCTTTAAAATGGTAAGTCGTCATGAGTCCTGCCACCTGGCGTTTCGAAGGTAATTGAGTATAGTTTCATTTAAAAATAGTCTCCAGGTCTGAATGTTTATAGATTTTTGTTAATGGTCAAAAGAGTAACAACATGTCAGTTTTAAGTCAAGTCGTTTCCGCGTAAAAGTTTAAATTTCAATGATTTAGATTGTGTCGTTCACGGGGTGTAACACCAAGACTGTCGGTTCAACCTCACATCCCATCCAACACACTACCAATTTTAACTTCATCATCACTAGTAGGCATGCATGAGAAGAGTTGTGCTACAACTCGGTTCCTATTTCGCTATTTAATAGTAACTTACAAGCAGAGATTTTGAAGTGAAAAGAAAAATGTGATCATTTGAACTTTGATGTTATTTATTTATGACTCGATTTTCTTTCAAAGCTACATAATCTAACTTCTACCTTCATTTTTTTTGGAAGTTAAGGCTTTGAATAATATGTGTGCTCAGGGGTTTTTGTTTAAGCTTATTTATGGGTTTATAAGCTTATATGTTTGCTGCTTTTATAAGCCCACAAGTCCTAATATAAGCCAAAAAAATAGAGCTTATGACAGATAAGCTGAAAACATATAAGCTACAAGCGAATACATAAGCTTAAACAAACACCCCTTTAAATTGATAATGGTATGCATATTTTGAAAATTATTATAAAGCAATCTTTCAAATTGTGTAACAAAATCGTTCTCATGATAGTAGTCCAATAATAAAGAACATACAACCAGGGACGGAACCAGAACACTAATTCATCAGGTGCATTCAAAAAAAATAAAAATACTATATATTCAATTTTATTGAACCAGATGCATTTAGAAAATATCAGTATACTTACACAATTAACACTATATCAGAAAAATCCATAAATGTTCTGGGACCCCCGAGACCCACCCTGGTTCCGCCCCAGATTCTATATGTCCCTTCAATCGTGACCATTTCCCATAATCTAAGGACTCTTCCCAAATAATGTTAGAGCAGAAGAGCACTTCACACAAATTTAAATTAAATTAATAGAGTTTTACGATGCCTTAATTTCATAATCCCATTCTACGTAAAATGCTCCCATTCAATCACTTTTTTCCTCATGTTGTCAACTTTTTTTCTCTTCTCATATTCCACATGAAATCCTCATAACCACCAAATCTTACCATCTTCTCTTCGTTGCACCAACATTGTTGAACCTTCAATCTTTAATCAATCAAACCATCGTAACATTAACCAAAAAATGCATGAAAACCGAATGATCCCGCTTATAGTTTGATGGCAAAAGGCGGAATAAGAGCAAAGCTGCGACGAAGCAGCCTATATACATTAGCCAACATACGTGGAAAACCACATTACAAAAAGGAACAAGCCGATGCAGGAGAGTTATCGGGCTACCCACGTGTCATCCATGTCAACCAAACGATCCCTAATGACGTACCGCCACCTGTCTTTTGCTCAAACTACGTCTCGACAACTAAATATACTTTTTTCAACTTTTTACCTATTGCTTTGTTTGAGCAGTTTCACCGTGTGGCCAACTTTTATTTCCTTGTAGCCGCGGGTTTGACTTTCACAGATTATGCCCCGTTTGACTGGCCTAGTCAAGTTGTCCCGTTAGCGTTGGTGGTTGGGTTTAGTCTTGGTAAAGAGTTGTTTGAAGATTTGCAAAGATATTGGCAAGACAAGGCTGCAAACTGTCGAAATGCAACGGTTCATGTTGGAAACGGGGTTTTTGAGACGAAACAATGGCGTGAAGTTTGTGTTGGTGATGTTGTGAAAGTTAAAAAAGACGAGTTTTTTCCTGCTGATTTGTTGTTGTTGCAGTCGAGTTATGATGATGGGATGTCGTATGTTGAAACTATGAATTTAGATGGTGAGACGAATTTAAAAGTGAAACGGGCTTTGCAAAACTTATCGTTCCCTGTGGTTGATGGTGATAAAGCTTCGTGTTTTCGGGATTTTAAAGCTATTATTCGATGTGAAAATCCTAACTCAAATCTTTATACATTTATGGGTAATTTAGAACATGATGGTCATATCCATCCTCTCGATCCTGCTCAACTTTTACTTAGGGACTCGAAGCTTAGAAACACGGAATATGTGTATGGTGCTGTGGTTTTTACAGGTAATGATACTAAAGTTATGCAGAATACGACACAATCTCCATCAAAGCGGAGCAAAATCGAGCTTCAGATGGATAAAATAATTTACCTATTATTCGGGTTGTTGATATTAATCTCAATAGTTAGTGCTTCAGGGTTTGGTTTAGTGGTTAGAAACGCTGTCCCGTCTTGGTGGTACTTGTTGCCAGAAATAGCGGGAGAGGATTTCGATATAAATAATTTCTTAGGTTCGGGTTTAAGACATCTTGTGACTGCGCTTATGTTATATGGTTATTTGGTCCCGATATCTCTTTATGTTTCAATTGAAGCAGTGAAGATTCTTCAAGCTAGTTTTATTAACAGTGATTTACATTTATATGATGAAGTTACTGGCGTCCCAGCCAAAGCTAGAACCTCGAATTTAAACGAGCAATTGGGTCAAGTCGACACTATTCTATCTGATAAAACGGGCACATTGACATGCAATCAGATGGATTTTCTCAAGTGCTCGATTGCAGGGTGTGCGTACGGGAAACGGTTAAGTGAGGTTGAGCTAGCGGCTGCTAAACAAATAGCTGCACAGCTCGAATCACACGATGCAGAACCATCAGATGCAGAAACCTTAGAAGCTATTACTATCACCGATGATGGTAGTATTAATAATACAAACAAGAAAGAGTCGATAAAAGGGTTTAGTTTTCAGGATGATCGGTTACAAAACGGGAATTGGTTAAAAGAACCAAACAAAGATGTAATTTTACTATTTTTCCGTATTCTTGCTGTATGTCACACAGCAATACCTGAAGTAAACGAGAAAAACGGGGAGTTAACTTATGAAGCAGAGTCACCAGATGAAGGTGCATTCCTTGTTGCAGCTCGTGAGTTCGGTTTTCAGTTTATTAAAAGAACTCAAAACAGTATTGTCGTTCGTGAATGTCTTTCTATAGATCAAGAACCCGTTGAGAAAGAATACAACATTTTAACATTGTTAGATTTCACTAGCAAAAGAAAACGTATGTCTGCAATAGTACGTGATGACACAGGTCAAATTCTTTTGCTTTGCAAAGGCGCAGATACCATAATATTTGACCGGCTAGCAGATAACGGAAAAATGTATCTGGATCTTATAACGAAGAACTTAAACGATTATGGTGAAGCTGGTTTACGTACGTTAGCACTTGCTTATAAGAAACTTGAAGAAAACGAGTACTCAGATTGGTACGAAAAGTTCCACAAGGCTCAGATTGCTAGTGGTCCGAACCGAGACGAGCTTTTGGAAGAACTATCGGATACCATGGAACGAGGGTTAACCCTTGTGGGTGCAACCGCGGTTGAAGATAAACTACAAAAAGGGGTTCCAGAGTGTATCGATAGATTGGCTTTAGCAGGTCTCAAGATTTGGGTTTTAACCGGTGACAAAATGGAAACAGCAATCAACATAGGGTTTTCGTGCAGTTTGCTTCGACAAGGTATGAAACAGCTTTGTATTGTTGTAAGTGCAGAAATGTTGGCTCAAGATACTAAAGATAAAATAAAAGAGACCATATTAACTCAAATCACAAGTGCCTTAGAAACAATAAAAAACAAGACCGAACAACGTGGACCGTTTGCTTTGATCATCGACGGTAAAACACTAACATACGCTTTAGAAGACGACATGAAGTTCCATTTTCTAGATTTGGCAGTGAACTGTGCGTCTGTCATATGTTGCCGGGTTTCACCAATGCAGAAAGCTTTAGTGGTCAGATTAGTAAAAGAAGGAACAGGAAAAACAACTTTAGGTATCGGCGACGGTGCAAACGATGTTGGTATGATTAAAGAAGCTGATATAGGAATTGGTATCAGTGGTGTAGAAGGTATGCAAGCTGTAATGGCTAGTGATTTCTCAATCGCACAGTTTCGGTTCTTGGAAAGACTACTAATCGTTCACGGACACTGGTGTTACAAAAGAATTTCCAAAATGATATGTTACTTTTTCTACAAAAACATAACATTAGCCCTTACATTATTCTACTTTGAAGCCGAAACAGGCTTTTCAGGTCAAATGCACTACGACGATTGGTACATGTTACTCTACAACGTGTTCTTGACTTCATGTCCTGTTCTTGCACTTGGAGTGTTGGAAAAAGACGTAAGTGCAGAATTCTGTTTACAGTTTCCTGCCTTATATCAACAAGGCCGAAAAAACTTATTCTTTGATTGGTATAGAATAATTGGGTGGTTAGCAAACGGTGTATACGCCTCTTTTGTGATCTATCTCGTGAATATCAAATTCTTTACTCCCGAATCTTTTCGTGAAGAAGGACAAACAGCCGATATGTATGTCGTAGGTACAGCCATGTTCACAAGCATCATATGGGTAGTGAACGTTCAGATATTTTTAGTATCACACTACTTGACTCGTATACAACTACACACGATATGGGGTAGTATCGTGGTATGGTACTTGATAGTCTTTTTATATGGAATGATGCCGGTGAAATGGTCATCTGGGAACATATATCACCAACTTCCTGAAGTCCTTGGACCAACATATAAGTTTTACTTATCGACGGTTTTTGTTACTTTGTTGTGTAATCTGCCGTACCTTATTCATATATCCTATCAAAGATGTTATAATCCGGAAGATCATCATGTTTTGCAAGAGATGAAGACTTTGAGAAAAGATGTTACAGATAGGAAGATGTGGAAACGAGAACAATCTAAGGCAAGACAAGAAACGGAAATAGGGTTGTCGGCACGTGTGGATGCTAAGATGAAATTTATGAGAGGGAGGACTACGAGAAAGTATTCATCGCTAGCTCCATCATCATAAGCTTATACCTTCTGTACATGGTAATCCTGTTGATACTAGTACCACTAGCACACATCGGCTCTTCTTATTGTAGCTTTTTGTATACTAATTAGATTTTGGCGTTTGTGATTTTGGATAGTTTCTTCATTTGTTTTCTTGTATGCCGATACATCCCCGTGCAGTGATTTTATAGAGTTTCTTTAGATCATTATGGGGGTGTTTAAGTAATCCTAGTGAAGTGAATGAGAATAACAAAGAGGACAGATGTGGTGGTAAAACTGCATATTAGCATACACACTTACAAAATAAGCTAAAAAAAAGCTCAAAGAAACCATCTAAAATAAGAAGCTGTTTGGCTCCATACAAACACTCAAAACAGCTTACCAAAACATCCCTAAATCCTAATGTAGGTCAAAAGATGGTAATTTGCCAGCCCTAAACTATTTACCTATAATTTTTTTCCAACTTAACTTTGGTAGCATGTCATGAACTTTGAACTGAAAAATCATGTCACAGTTACATAATCGCAAAACACATTTACAGCAAAACTATTATAGACATAGTTATGAAGGATGATCAACTCCAAAAAGAATATGAAATAGAGAACAATGGAACCTTTATTCTAATATTTATACCTTGTCAAAGCTTGATGTTTTCGCCATTATATTACTATACTGCAAAAAGAATTGAAATTGCAGCTTATATTTCATAAGCATGAATCTTGTGGCTTATTTTGAGACTTATGTGCTCATATAAGCATGTTGTATTATAATAAGCTTAGTAAGCTCATAAGTTACAAACTAAGCCACAAAATTGAGGCTTATGAAAAATTTCGGAATTCAAATAAGCTCATACGCCCACATATAAACACCCCCAAAATGATATGTCAAATAGTATTGTACAATCATCATATTACTCTAGAAATATGACCGGTCATGTTTTGTCATAAACATGATAACCTGTTTTTTCAAATGTTTTTGCTTATTTTCCAGTTTTAAGTAATAATAAGCTCCACGCGTCATAGAAAAGTCCAAGAAAGAAGCTTATAAACCGAAGAATAAGTTAATCCAACTTAACTAAGAAGGGGCAAATAACAAATGCCAATCAACAACAATTTTATAAATCATGATAGCTATTTATTGTACATCGTATTATGCTACATGTTTTATTTTTTTGTTGGGTCTAAACAGACCATCTACCTACTCTTTTAACACATTTATGAGTTTTAGTTGACAGAAATAGCACTAGGAATTTATTCAAGAACTATGCCAAAAGCCTTCCATTATCATTTTGGAATCTCTTCAACTTGAGAAGAAGAAATCTCAATCTCTTCAACTTGAGAAGATGAAATCTCAACCTCTTCAACTTGAGGAGACGAAATCTCATCAACTTGAGTATTGAAAACAAAGCTTGGAAATGCTGATGTAATATCCCTGGCATTTTACAAATATCAAAGTGAGATCGAATCTATAAAGAATAATGAGTAAGTAACAAAAGTTTGACGTTAGTATTCATAATGTATTGGTGCATGATCTTATGATACGACATACCTTAAAACAGGAAGTGTCATTGTCTTCAACAAGGAAGGATTCTTGGTAACAAAAGCGTGCCATTCTGATCTGTCTATCTTTCCATCCCGGTCTCCATCCGCCTCTGAAAATGTCTGCCAGAAAGAAAGAAAAAAACAATTCAAATCAAGTTTACCAAATACGTAAAGGAAGGCATAAATATTTCCATTAGCAGCAAACTCACATTGTCCAGTATCATTTCAATAGCCTCGTCAGCCAGTTTTAGCTCTGACTCATGTAAAAGTGCAATTAACATTTGTTTCACCTGCAAAAATTGCAGGAGAAAATGATATTGAAAAATAACGCTATTGTTTCATTTGTATAAGAGCAAAATTAGAATAGACAGTACCTCTCGGCGCTCAATGAAGCCTGTTCCTTCCAAATCATAAAGCTTAAACGAAACTAAAGCAGAAAAGTAGTTATAAGATTATTACGTTGATAAGGAAATCCAATTAAGATTAAGAATAACCAACTTACAATTAATTTTATCTTCTAACGGAGCTCTAGGGTGAAACACGCCTAGTGATCTAACAAAGTCACCAAAATCAATGACCCCCTTACGCTTAACGTCAAAAAGAGAAAAAATCTGTCCATATTGAAAGATGTCATATTACAACTGATACAATACACAAATTCCGTATTATTCATTCAGACTGGTCTTATATATTGAAGTAACTTGCTACATATATCAGAAAGTAAATTGGAGGAAAGTACCCTATTTGCAAACAGATTCTTTTTCCTTTTGTTCTTGAACAAGGCTAGTAAGAATTCTTCCTGCATTATAGCATGTGCGTTATCAGATATCGCTATCCAAAAAAATAGAGGTGCATAGCATATTGAACAAAAATCATCGCTAATGGATATACATGGACAAATTCGGAATGATTCTTAACTAGACATGCTAACATAAAATACCTTGCTAATTAGCCCATCGTCGATTACAGAACTGCTTATGCTCTTGAATAACTCAAATAGTGCTTCAACTTCACTAACACTAACTGCATAGAGATGATTGTTTATAAAATGAAAGCAAAGAATTTTAATATTGGGTGATACAATCAAAATATGGTTCACCTTGAGCATAAATGTTCTATAGAAGTTACACAAGCCAGTTTGTTGTTACATTTTATGTACTCCTCAATTAAGATATATCACGTTCATAGGCATACGATGAATATAAAACTCAAAGTGACTATCAATTAGCGAAGCAACTTACAAGTTGTTTGAGAAGCAAGGGTCCTAGAATCTTCACGGGCAACAACCGGAACACCCATGGCAGAATAACAACAGCCCATTGAGACTGGAAGGGCGGTGCAGGATTACAAGCATCGCAAGCATTCACTGCTGTTTTAATACCAAAATCATCTCACACAACCTTCACAGAATCACAATAAAAAACAAAGAAAACAAAGCTAATCAGACAGACGATCACTATCCAAACAGAAGACGTTACGTTCATTAAAGTGATTAAAAAAATGACAAACTGAAATCCTACATTAAATTAACATCCATTCTAAATGACTTGTAAAGTTATGCGGGTATGAGAGCTACAAGATAATACAAATAGTCAGTTGAAGCATCAACAATTGATATTCATCGTTCTTACAACTGCACACTAAAGAGGTCTACATTGAAGTAAAATAGAATGTTTTATACGAGAAAGGACACAAAAGAAAAATTGATCAAGCTTCAAGCATAGGAACAGATTAATCTAAACTGTTTTCTCCCCTAACAACAAATATGAACTTTTTACTACACGATAAAAATTGATCCGTATGAGGTGTTCAAGGTGTGAATCCGCATAGAGACTCAACGTTTTGGAGGCTTCAGAATATACATACTACGTATCTTTATATATTTGGAACCTCAAAAATTACTTTAAACAAAAAAATGTTCACAATATGATTTTATATACTAGATACTCCGCATGTGTTAACACTGATCGAAGCTAGATCATTAGAATATTGCGCGTTTTTTTCTTTTAATAGTTGATGATATATCTTTGATCTGTCATTTTTTTACATTCAATACTATGGTGTTTTTTTATTCTTTCAATATACCTCTGTTAGCTCAGCTATAGCCTTGGATAAGAGAGTACATCAATATCTGAGAGTAGTAAATAAGCTTATTGCTACTTAGATAGTTATATGTTTGAGCATAACACTTTCGATTCACATATTAATTGTCGTGCGGGTGGTAGCTCGTGTAGCTAGCTAGAACCGTGAGCATTGCCAATTATCAACATTTCACGAATCATTAGCCATTTCATTATTCTCACAGATCCGTGCAATAACCTTCATCGTTTTCACAACGCGCATGCATCCAAAAAAACATCAAAACACAAACATTCAAATAAACAAAATCACAACAATATATGGTGATAGTAACAATTACAAAACAACAACGTACATGCTCATGAATCCATTGCATGTTGATATCCAATTCAATGCACGACCAAATAAAACCATAATTAATTAACATTACAAGGACGATGAACATATAGCAATCTAATATATAAAATTGAATACGTATTAATTCTATAGATTGAATACCGGCGGGGGATGAAAGAAGCCGCCCGATCGTAGAGATGCAGATGGGGTGGACGACGGAGCCGGGACAGAAATTATAAATGCGGAGACTCGTAAAAAAAGTTGTGTGTATTTAGATGAAGCCCGTTAATTTTTGCCTACTCTTTGGTCTTAGCATGCACAAATATATATAGTTGTGAACCCACGTGATTGTCACGTGATACTTCATTCGACTTTTTAGCTCTTCTTCCTAATTTTTACAAAATCATAAACAATGCAAATGTATTTAAGGATGATTATGTTATGGATGATACGTGTATAAATGATGATTTTAATCATAGTTATTATGTTACATAATCATAGTTATGATGTTACATATATAATTGATGATTCTAGACATAATTAGTATGTTTTATGATTATATTTAAGGATAATTATGTTATGGAAAGTAAAGTTCATGCTCTAAGATTATGATTATGATTACGTTTAGTTCAAATGTCAAATGAGTGTTTGGAATAAGGCTTCAAGTAATTAAGTATAGTACTTAAAGATGAAGTTGTGATTCTAATGATGATAGAATGATATTATGTGTTTAGGTGATTATGGAGGTCAAGTGGAAAGCATAAGGAACGCCTAAAATCAAACACGACGTGAGTAACGGATAGTATATAGCGCATGGTAGTTTACCTGTGTTAATGTTGCTCTGGGTGATGTTATTGTTGCTCCGGGTGAGTCGGATATTGTTGGGATTTATAATCTAGTTAACCATTTAACTACGAGTACGCAACGGATAATGGATTTAGTTTAGCAATTATAGTTAACACGTATAATAAACAAAACGAGATAAAAAAGAACAAAGAAAACTAACCCTCGTAGACACCAATAAATGAAACAAGTGATTAAAATAATCACCTTTACGAGTGCTTACACAAACACGTCAAACAAATACGTTTGGATGCTAGCCGTATCTCACGTATACCCAAAACACCAAGTGTTATAGCTCAAAACGGATCAAACAAAAACAGCCCTAAAACTTTTTGTTGTCCGAGATCCACATAACCACCCAAGAACCAATACCTGTGTTGTCCGATACCGGACAGAACTACCCAAGATGGTTTTTCCTTTTCTGATCGAGAACACACCAAACAAGGAACTATGGTTTCTGCTTTAAAACCTTGGCTCTTGCTGCAACCTGTGACTATCAAGAACACGAACTAAAACCTATAAACTACACCTTGGATCGATATGCAAGTGATAGGCTTTGAAGTGAAAGTACAATAACCAAGAACCCTGAAAAAGCTTGGTGTGATCGATTTGATTGAAAGGAAAATTCCTTTGTTAATGGCAGTGTAAGTCGTGTGAATGGAGGTGATATGAGGGTGTTTTTATACCCTCTCAACCCTAGCTCATGATAAGCTTGAACCTAAGCTTTATCTCAAACACTCTCCTAACCTTATCACCATTCCTTTCAACCCTTATCATTTTACAATGAATCTAGAAAGAATATACCTTACTGGATTCTCCCATAACCGGCCACAAGGGATTAAGACAAGTAAATTGTATGCCTAGTTCACTTCGTGTCCAAACGAGTCATATTTGAGCTTTACGTAAAACGTATTCTTAATGTTTAATGTGTGTGCCCCCAATAGGCTCACACACCTTTAGTCATATTCAACTCCCACATTCCAATAACTCCCACTTGGGAGTTGGAGTAGTAGACAACACAAATACCAACGACGGAAACGTCTAGTAACGCTTTCACTCGCTATTTAAACTAAAGGTGTCTGAGATATAGTTTCACAAATCATTCTCAGTAGCATGGTCATTTATGTCTTGCTCTTATCATCCTTTATTATAGATACCGTTAAACCATGGATATGGATCATAACTCATTCCATATAGTTTAACCATTTAGATTCTCGTTATAGAATTTTAATTAGATATACCAAATGTAATCAAGAATCATCTTGCATTACCCTTTAGGTTTGACCGAACAATTATGTAATTAATTCTGGAGAGGGCCATGATATCTTTCTGCACATATCAAGTGGAGTAACAAATCTTTTGTTGACCACAAGTGTTGTGGATGCTGCTTCACATCACTCCAAAAATAGCTTTTATAACTAGCTTATTTAGGACAGCGTTTGCCATATAATTACAAAAGTGATATCCACACATAACAGAACTTTCTTGTATCTCAAGTCTCATGATGACTCAACAAACCATTTTAACATTTTACTCATGACAAGGATCCAAAAGTAAATGTTTGAAAGTTGGGGTATCCAATATGCATCCCTTGCGAATACATATGATTTTGGCGGGAACAATCCACATTCTCATAGAATATAAGTAATACTCACATTTGCCTTGCATAACAATATTCTCATATCGTTAACCGACAATGGACATATTTTGAATGATAAATCATTTCATGGAATAAACATGCAAATCCGGAATAACAAATTATATGAATAAAATAACAAATACCTCGTATCTTTATTTATCAGAAAATAAAATTGTCTTACAATTTCAAATTATCCAAATACTAATTAACACACAAATTTACATGAGACTACTAGCTGGTATCAAACCAATATTCCTAGACAATTTAGAATGCTCAGGATATACTAAAGCCTTCGTAAATATATCAGCTAGATTGTCATCTATATGAACTTTTAATATCTTCATGTCACCCATTTCAAGGGTTTCTTGAAGATAATGAACTTTTTCGCGTTAATATCTAGCACCCTTGGTGATTCCACTTTCATTAGCTATAGTAATGGCTCCCGTATTATCACAATACATATTTATGGGTTCTTCAATTGTGGGAACAATCTCAAGCCCATAAATGAATTTTCAAATCCATACAGCCTCTTTAGATGCATCATAAGCAGCTATATACTCAGCTTCAGTAGATGAAGTTGCAGAAATACTCTGTTTTGTACTTTTCCAGTCAACAACACCTCCATTTAACACGAATACATATCTAGTCTGAGATTTTAGGCCATCAACATCTGTCAGATATCCAGTGATGTGCGTACGAGGCGCGTTCGGGGTCAAATAAACTTCCTTTTCGTCGAGCAAGTTTTTCAACACCCTAGGCAGTGAACCTAATCGTTGTAGTATAGTATTGGGTAAGCCTCGGGTATTGATATCATTCTATAAGGGAATATGAATGTTAGTAAGAAGTGTATTACGCTATGGTTGAGGTTGAGGAAGATTCTTTTTTATCTTTTTATATTTTTTAGAAAGCTAAGGGTAAAATCTCGGGGTTTGGATTTGGGGGGGTGGTACTTCTACCGATTACTTCTACTATCTAATTATCTAAACTATGGGTAGTATTATGTCTATTGATGTGCGCTCCCTAGTTATCTTTTATTGGTGGTTGAATTGTCACGTCTTTATTCTTAAAGCGTTGTGTTTTCTAAGGTCGTAGGGTGTGCCTTTTTCCCTAACTCTTTGAGACTACCTTAAGGTTATTGCCTACGAAATTCTCTAAAATTCATAAACTAACTTTAAGGATTATCTTTGGATGTTTAGCCTACGAAATCCGCTAAGTGATTTATAAACTAAGGTTCACAAAGATTACTCAAGCATTTAAACACAACGATGGTCCAATCGCACTCCTAAGCTAATTACAATTAAGATAAAAGACAACCAATCAATAATTAATAACTAGGTTTCATAGATCTAAGCAAACACATAAGAAATTTAGCTGGACATGTTAAACACGCAAGCATACACACATTCAATCGAAGACATAATAAAATCAATGAAGTAAAACACTTATCTTGATGTAAAATAGGGTATGAGAACCCTAAGATACTGTCCAAGTCGGACTACACAAGTTTAGGGTTTTTAATCCACAAGTCTACCTCTCAAAATTCTGAAAATTCGATTTCTATATATAATTTTACACTTGCGACGGCGTCGCCTTATAGGTGAGACGCTGTCAGATCGCCGTCATTAGGGTTTCGTCTTGGACAAGTAATCGTTGGGACGGCGTCACCTTGTAGTTGTGACGCCGTCAGTCTTTAAGCGTGACGTCGTCTGATTTTGGATCCAGGCCGTCTGGGATGAAAAGTCTTAGTGACGCCCTTCCTCTTCAAAGCATGACGCCGTCAGGTGTATTTTAGCAAAAAGTCTACTGAGTCGTCAGAGATTTTAATTAGCATAAGGGGACGGCGTCGCCCTTTGATTGAGATGCCGTCAGGTGCAATTTTAGCACCTTGAGTGTCTTCGATCTTGACTTAGCCATTTTCTTCATATATTCACTCCTTTTCGTCCAAATATGCATCATTCCAGCATTTTGCTCCCAGGAGACCTAAAAAGTGAAAAGGAACGAAATTAAGTAGCAACGGATATAAAAGTGGGCGATTAAGGGATTAAATAACCCCTTAAAAATGTACGTTTTAAATCCTTATCAAATATCCCTACACTTGGTATTTGCTTGTCCTCAAGCAAATGTGCTTTTGGCGAATCAATTTATAAGTTAAGGTGCATGAAGCATTGGTTTAACATAATTCACAACAAGTAAAATCACCAAAATAGTCATAACAAGCACGGAAATTATATACTAGCACCTCACAAGGGGTGTTTGGATTCTCTCATCTCTCAGGTGTATATGAAATATAGTAAATGGAAATGGAAGATAAACATTAATTACCTGGTCATAGTACATAGATTACCATAGGCTTGAGACTAGATCAAACCTCCACCGCTTTGGCGTAAGCACCTAGGAACAACTATCTAAGAGGTCTTTAAAAGGGTTGTAATGTTAGGCTTACGGTAGGGAAACAAAGGGTTTGGTTGTTACAAGCATGAAAAGAATGGCATTGCTAAGCCAAGACTCGACTCACTAAACTCTAGATAACTTGAAACACATATACATAAATCAAAAAACATAAACATAAAGATAGATGTAGGATGGTAGCCCGTATGTTTTTCTTTTTTCATTTTTTTATACACTCTTACTCTACCATCCTCTAAAATAACATCAAAATATAAGTGATTTATAGGAGCATCCCTACACTTGAGTTTTTATTACTCTAACACTAATTTGACCCGATTTGAAAATATCAAAACACTTAGAGTATTTAATTACGTAGACAAAGGGAATTTTAATTTAACGTTCTTTCCCGTCACTCCATAAAATTTTACTTTACCCATGAGTCCCAATCATCCCAAAACCGTGTATAAAAGATATGACTCGACTTAGCAACCATGCACGTAACTAGATAATTGAACTAAGGGTTTAGTATGATAACATTAATGCACTAAAGGTGAGTGCATACAAGGTAGGCTAAGGCGATTTGGGTGTACATTTGAGGGTGGATTGTAAACAATGCACTTCATTGATATTATGGAAAACTGAAATATCACGAGAACCGCTAAAAGGATAGGCTCTGAGGGGTTAACTAGGGGTATCGTGTACTAAATATGAGTACATCACAAGGGTGTGGGGTAATTACTCAACCGATGTGGAAGAAGTAATTATAATACAAGTATCAAACAAGGGTTATCCTAATGCCTTTTATCATTTAGTTATTTCTAACTACACAAGTGTAGTCTCACTAGCGATCTCGGGATGCACCACAAAACAAGTTCTAGAATCTATTATACTACCGATACACTCTCGAAGCATTAAAGGTGAATGCTTTAATTTCTATAGATCTAGGGGCGAACCTCATATTTTTGGGGTGGAATTTGAGTGGTAAACGGTTTTTGTGCTAGTCATATAATTCCTATCCATGAGACGCTTTATTAAAACTAAAGTCCAACTCGTACATGTCATGAAATTTTTAAATTTGGTGCTAAAATTGCCCTAACAAATATTTCTCATAGCTTATTACACAAATGAAATAGGACAAGACAAATATTTAAGGATAACCATAGTTTCAAAGTTCCCGTTTTATTCTCCCTCCCTACACTAAACTGAACATTGTCCCCAATGTTCCCCGAAAGTATCAAAGTTATGATAACGGAAGGTAATTAAAAGAGAAAGAAACTAGTACTCTCCTGATTAGCTTGGTAGGATCCATGTGAAGTAGTGGTTAAATTCTTTCCCAAGAAGAATGTATACGTGATAAGCTTCATCCAATATTATATTTCTTCTTCTTGATAAATAAAACCTGCACACTTTAAGAAAATAGACCAAACCTTCGCGTAAAATTGGCGGTAAAACTATATATGACTCAACTACACTAGGATATAATGCTTGTGGAATGGATGTTTGCAGATTTTTTGGAAAATTAAGACTTGAGAATTTCCAAAAATTTATAATTAGCACAGAAAACGAGAGAAATTATATAAGCTGTTTCTGCTCCTCCTGACGTCGTCAGGTTCTAATCCTGACGCCGTCAGGTTATCCTGACAGAAACTGGTCTGCTGCGTTTTTCTGGAAAAATTACAACTTTAAAATCTGGAAAATTTCCTGCAAAACATCCATTATGACTCGATACAAACATTTGACTCTAACAAACACACATATATATCAATTTCATTAATTGTAATTCTCATGTTCATGTTCTTAAAAACATATTTGATCTTCCCTACACTTATCTTTTTGTAAAATACCTTTATATGTAATTAAGACGAGGTTAAAAACAAAATAAAGCATTTTCACAAAGTCTAACATGAGAGTAAACAATAATGAAAAAGATATATAAACACACAAATAAAAAAGAAAAACAAAAACAAAAACACATGGGTTGCCTCCCAAGAAGTGCTTGTTTTTGTTCGAGTCACGAGCTTGACTCTACCCTTATTTAACGGATAAAAGGGAAGTTTTTCCTACACTTAAGCTTAAGTGCGGGTGATAGTTGCGATACACACCCTTAGGGTGGAAATTTGCTACGTGAGGAGAGGGTGATGGGTGATTTATATGCTCAAAGCGGTGTGCTCCATTCATTATAAACTTATCTAATTCTATTGGTGTAGCGGGTGAATCAAATCTTTCTCCTAGAAATGAATCATCTTCTATCAACTTCAAGAGATTCTTAGTTAAGGATCCATCTTGACCTAATAAACCCGGTTTAAACCCATAATGTTTCTTGTTATCAACCATGAATGGGTGATGTAAGTGTGTAAGGTCATGGGTTACTCCTATATTAGCTTCCACTCTACATGGCTGATGCGCGTACAACGCGTTCGGGGTTAAAGGAACTTCCTTTTCGTCGAGCAAGTTTTTCAACACCCTAGGCAATGAACCTAATCGTTGTAGTGTAGTATTGGGTAAGCCTCAAGTATTGATATCGTTCTCTAGGAGAATAGGAATGCTAGTGAGAAGTTTACTACGCTAAGGTTGAGGTTGAGAAAGATTATTTTTTTATCTTTTTATATTTTTTTAGAAAGCTAAGGGTAAAATCTCAGGGTTTGGTTTTGGGGGATGGTACTTCTACCGATTACTTCATGTGTAGTCTTATGTCTATTGATGTGCACTCGTATGATGATTAAAAATGTGTCTACCTAGATACTATTACTCCCTAGTTGTCTTTTATTGGTGGTTGAATTGTCACGTCCTTATTCTTAACGCGTTGTGTTTTCTAAGGTCGTAGGGTATGCGTTTTTCCCTAGCTCTTTGAGACTACCTTAAGTTTATTGCCTACGAAATCTCTAGGTCAATCATAAAATAACTCTAAGGTTATCTTTGGATGTTTAGCCTACGAAATCCGCTAAGTGACTCATAAACTAAGGTTCACAAAGATTACTCAAGCATTTAAACACAACGATGGTCTTATTGCATTCCTAAGCCAATTACAATTAAGATAAGAGACAACCAATCAATAATTAATAATTAGGTTTCATAGATCTAAGCAAACACACAAGAAATTTAGCCGGACATGTTAAACACGCAAGCATACACACATTCAATCGAAGACATAATGAAATTAATGAAGTAAAATACTTATCTTGATGTAAAATAGGGTATGAGAACCCTAAGATATTGTCCAAACCGGACTACAATCGTTTTAGATTTTTACTCCACAAGTCTACCTCCCAACATATTGAAAATTCGATTTTTATATATAATTTTACACTTGCGACGACGTCGCCTTATATGTGGTACGCTGTCAGATCGCCGTCATTAGGGTTTTCGTCTTGGCCAAGTAATCGTTGGGACGGCGTCACATTGTAGTTGTGACGCCGTCAGTCTTTAAGCGTGACGTCGTCTGATTCTGGATCTAGGCCGTCTGAGATGAAAAGTATTATTGACGCCCTTCCTCTTCAAAGCCTAACGCCGTCAGGTGTATTTTAGCAAAAAGTCTACTGAGCCGTCAGTGATTTTAATTAGCAAAAGGGGACGGTGTCGCCCTTTGATTGGGACGCAGTCAGCTTCAAATTCAGCAGCTTGAGTGGCTTCGATCTTGACTTAGCCATTTTCTTCATATATTCACTCCTTTTCGTCCAAAAATGCATCATTCCAACATTTTGCTTCCAAGAGACCTAAAAAGTGAAAAGGAACGAAATTGAGCAGTAACGGATATAAAAGTGGGCAATTAAGGGCTTAAATGACCCCTTACAAATGTACATTTTAAATCCTTATCAATGGCCTAGAGTCTACTACCTTTATCAAGCAACTACCTGGACTATTTATTTTGATGGATGGATTAGGGCCCAATTCAATTCCTAAATTCACATCTAAAGACGGAAAATTGGGTAAGGTTTTTGGTTGAGGCTCCGGTTCATCGAAATTAGGAACTTCTCTAGGACTATGAGAGAGATCATGACAACAAGCATCTAAATCTACATTCTCTAGTGGCGTTTGGTCCAAAGGTTCTATATCAATCGGGGTTGCTATTGTCTCTTCTACTTTTTCCGGGTAAGTTATAGGCGGCGTGTGTTCCTCCAGTGATGGTAGGGCTTGTGGGCTTGGAGTTTCCACCTCATTCTCCATTATATCTAGATCTCCTATATGTTCATCCTGTGTTTTAGTGTGATCTATCCCAAATACACTCTTAAGTATCTCAAATCCTTCTTTAGTAATTTCAAATTCTTGGTCCGATTCATAAGAATTGTTCTCAAAAACTTGACTACTATGTTTTATTTGCCTAAATGATTCCTCACGCGTGTCATAAGTTTTGGTGAAATCTATCCCACACATGCAACTAGGTAGTTCAACTCTAACCATCTCACAATCTTGTTCGGATTTAGGTTCCATGTTCTTAAAATATAGGTCTTTTTGTTCATGGTGCCTAAGGTTGGATAAATCCTGCTTATCTGTTTCCTCAAATTGTGATGTAGACAAGCCTATGATGTCATTCAACTGGTGGTTTATGCTTAGGAGGCTTTTCTTAAAAATTTTCCAGAGGGTCTCACTAAAAGGAGTTGATTCTAACAATGATTGTTGAATAGAAGCCACACAAGCACACAATTTAACAAATCCATCCAACCATACCCCGTCTCCTTCTAAGATCACTCACAAATTCATTAGAACAATAAAAAGCAATCCAATCTGTGAAATTCAATTGTTCCTCATTTGTTAATGATTCAAATGCAACTTCACTTGCCATAGCGACAAATGAAAAGGGTTTACGAACACAAACACAAAGAAGGGGGATAGACTACAAGGAAGCTAAAAATGAGAAAAAATCTCACTTGATAGGAATCAAGCAAGGGAACCTAAATGAGATAAAAATCTAACTAGCTATTCAATTCCCCGACAACGGTGTCAAAAACTTGATGCGTGTACAAGGCGCGTTCGGGGTCAAAGGAACTTCCTTTTCGTCGAGCAAGTTTTTCAACACCCTTAGGCAGTGAACCTAATCGTTGTAGTGCATTATTGAGTAAGCCTCGGGTATTGATATCATTCTCTAAGGGAATAGGAATTCTAGTAAGAAGTGTATTACGCTATGGTTGAGGTTGAGGAAGATTCTTTTTTATATTTTTTAGAAAGCTAAGGGTAAAATCTCAGGGTTTGGTTTTGGGGGATGGTACTTCTACCGATTACTTCTACTATCTAATTATCTAAACTATATGTAGTCTTATGTCTATTGATGTGCACTCGTATGATGATTAAAAATGTGTCTACCTAGATACTATTACTCCCTAGTTGTCTTTTATTGGTGGTTGAATTGTCACGTCCTTATTCTTAACGCATTGTGTTTTCTAAGGTCGTAGGGTGTGCCTTTTTCTCTAACTCTTTGAGACTACCTTAATGTTATTGCCTACGAAATTCTCTAAAATTCATAAACTAACGTTAAGGATTATCTTTGGATGTTTAGCCTACGAAATCCGCTAAGTGATTTATAAACTAAGGTTCACAAAGATTACTCAAGCATTTAAACACAACGATGGTCTAATCGCACTCCTAAGCCAATTACAATTAAGATAAGAGACAACCAATCAATAATTAATAACTAGGTTTCATAGATCTAAGCAAACACACAAGAAATTTATCCAGACATGTTAAACACGCAAGCATACACACATTCAATCGAAGACATAATAAAATCAATGAAGTAAAACACTTATCTTGATGTAAAATAGGGTATGAGAACCCTAAGATACTGTCCAAGTCGGACTACACACATTTAGGGTTTTTAATCCACAAGTCTACCTCTCAAAATTCTGAAAATTCGATTTCTATATATAATTTTACACTTGCGACGGCGTCGCCTTATAGGTGGGACGCTGTCAGATCACCGTCATTAGGGTTTTCGTCTTGGACAAGTAATCGTTGGGATGGCGTCACCTTGTAGTTGTGACGCCGTCAGTCTTTAAGCGTGACGTCGTCTGATTTTGGATCCAGGCCGTCTGGGATGAAAAGTCTTAGTGACGCCCTTCCTCTTCAAAGCATGACGCCGTCAGGTGTATTTTAGCAAAAAGTCTACTGAGTCGTCAGAGATTTTAATTAGCATAAGGGGACGGTGTCGCCCTTTGATTGGGATGCCGTCAGGTGCAATTTCAGCAGCTTGAGTGTCTTCGATCTTGACTTAGCCATTTTCTTCATATATTCACTCCTTTTCGTCCAAATATGCATCATTCTAGCATTTTGCTCCCAAGAGACCTAAAAAGTAAAAAGGAACGAAATTAAGCAGTAATCGATATAAAAGTGGGCGATTAAGGGCTTAAATGACCCCTTAAAAACGTACATTTTAAATCCTTATCATCGAGCATCAATGTAGTAAGAAACCCTGAGCTCTCGTTTCATATCACCTCTGTAAACCAGAAACATATCCTTAGTATTGCATAAATACTTAAGAATATTCTTAACAACAGTCCAGTGAAGTTCACCTGGATTCTATTGAAATCGGCTTGTCATGTTCTGAGCGAACGCAACATCAGGACGAGTACATCTCACGACATACATAATTGATCCTATAGTCGAGGCATAGGGAACTCTTTGCATGTGCTCTTTTTCAGCAGGTGTCTCAGCACCTTGTGATTTACTCAATTTAGGCTCATCTTGCATTAGGATAGTTCCTCGTTCGGAATTCTCCATGAAATACTTTTCAATATTTTATCAATATAAGAACTTTGACATAAACCTAATCATCTTGAATAATCTTTATAGATCTTGATTCCAAGAATATATGCAGCTTCTCCTAGATCTTTCATGGCAAAACATTTTCCAAGATAGGATTTTACATATTGTAACATTGGAATGTTGTTTCCCATGAGTAATATGTCATCAACATATAGAATTAGGAAAGTGGCATAATTTCCACTAGCTTTCTGATATATACATGGCTCATCTTGATTCTGAGTGAAACTAAATTTCTTAATATCATCATCAAAACGTTTATTCCACTGCCTAGATGCTTGCTTAAGTCCATAAATGGAATGCTTGAGCTTGCATACTCGGTTAGGATATTTCGGATTAACAAAACTTTCTGGTTGCACCTTATAGATTTCTTTGGAAATATGTCCATTGAGGAAAGTGGTTTTGACATCCATTTGCCAAATCTCATAGTCATAGAATGCATCTATGGCTATGAGAATCCTTATAGCTCTAATGTCTGCAACAGGAGAAAAGGTCTCTTCATAATCAACCCCGAAGGTTTGAGTGAAGCCCTTTGCTACAAGACAAGCTTTAAAGGTGTGTACTGCACCATCCATGTCAGTCTTCTTTTTGAAGAGCCATTTGCTACCAACTGTTTTACAGTTAGGAGGAAGATCAACTAAGTCTGAGACTTCTTTGTCTTTCATGGATTACATTTCCACATTCATCGCATCAAGCCATTTCTTGGATTCAGGATCCAACAATGCAGCTTTATAGTTATTGGGTTCACCAAGATCCCCTAACTCATGCTCCTCAGCATTGACGTATAAGCACATTCGATCTGGAGCACGTCGTGTCATAGCAGACTTACAAATGGGATTGATATCACTTTGAGGTTCATCAATTTCTTGATCATTCTCATCATGACCTAAGCTAGTGTCTATATAAGGATTTGTATATTCTTCTTGAATAATTTCAAGATCTTCTAGACTCCCACTTGCTTCTTGATCCAAGAGATTTTTCTCAATGAATTCAGCATTCCAAGCAACATTACTTTGTTCTCAGATGGAAGGTAGAAAGAATATCCCATTGTTTCCTTTGGGTATCCTACGAAGATACACTTAATAGATCTGGGTTCCAGTTTGTCAGGTTTGGTAAGTGTATCACGCTTAACAAGTGCCTCACGACCCCAGACTTTTAAGTAAGACAACTTAGGGGGTTGCCCATGCCATACCTCGTATGGTGTCTTATCAACCTTCTTAGTTGCAACCATGTTGAGAATGCGTGCAGTAGACTCAAGGGCATAATCCCAAAAGGACTTTGGAAGAGTAGTTTGATGCATCATAGAGCGAACCATGTCTAGCAGTGTTCGATTTCTCCTCTCAGACACACCATTATATTGTGGCGTGTAAGGAGGAGTGCGATGGGCAATAATCCCATGCTCGTTAAGATGATCCAAAAACTCTTGACTCATATATTCACCTCCATGATCAGAACATAGTGACTTAATGGTCTTCCCGAGTTGGTTTTCTACTTCCTTTTGAAACATTTTAAATATTTCGAAGACTTCATGTTTATGTTTCAACAGGTAAACATAACCATACCGACTATAGTCATCAGTAAAAGTGACGAAGTAACTTGATCCTTGTCTTGACACAATTCTAAATGGTTCACATACATTGGTGTGTGATGCAGGTATTCCGACCAGTATTTAATATTTATAGTTCTCGTCTACCTAAGGTCTACCTAATGCACTAACGAGTAGTGAACCCGATCGTCCGTAGTATCGAAGGTGGTAAAGCCAAGGTCGTTCCCAAGAGCTATGTAGATGAGGATCCTATTAAGTCTAAGTGTCACTTGTTTTAAATGGTATTAAGGTTGAAATGATTAATTAAACTAAAGACAAGAAATAAATTGCGAAAAGTAAATTAAGGCTGTGAACAATGGTGAGAAAGTTTGCTACCCTAATTAATCATCCTATCATGTAATGTCTATGTTTTCTAAATTACTTTCAATTGATTCAAGTGAGGGTTTAAGTCGCTAGGATAGTAGTTGGTCAAATCTTCCTAACCTATCAACAAAGGTTCCTACCCGACGTCAAAGGCCTACCCTTTGGGGAGTCTAGGGTCTCAAGCAACCTAAGCCAAGTCATTAAGTACCCTACATACAAGATTCGAAATAATGAGTGCCCACGTGCTAGCATCTTAGACACTCATCCTAAATTTTTTTAAGTTCATCCATCCGAATGGTGATCCTTTGGTCAATTCGCACAAGAGGGAAAGGTAGTCGGTTGGTCAATTCTTACCAGACCCTTCTCTACCTACTTACTTAGCGTCAGTTGGTCAATTCTCCTAAGTAACTAGATACGACCGCACTTCAAAACTACCGAAGCTAGGGTAACACCATCGAACTATGCATGCATACACTAGAAAAAATTTATGGAAGCATGAAAACACAAACAATACAATCAAGGAATCATAACTAGGCTAGCACCAAGGGTGCTTAGCTGATCATATTAAAAGATACAATAAATTCAATGTTTAACATAATTGAAGACATGGATTAAAGTAAAATATAGTAGTGATCGCTAAAGCTTATCGATATGGTGTGATTCCTCCCTTGGAGATGGCTTCGTATGTGTTAGGTCACCATGATATGAACACAAGTATGTTTGATGTATAAAGAATGAAGGAGATGAGAGGGACGGTCGGATTCAATCACACACAAGCAATATGAAAGATTAAGTTTATTATGATAGAACCAACAACTCTCAAATGATAGTTTACAATGTTTAAATAGGCAAGGGAGCTAGGGGCATCCTTTCCCTTGGCCTTATGGGGCTTTTCTTAGGCTCATGGGCTTACTACATAAGCCTAGCCTTGATTACATACTTATAAGCCTAATAAAACAAACTATTACAAGTAAATGACTAACACTTGATAATACTAGTTACAAGTGATTCCAACAGTATGCTCCGTGTGATCTGCCCTTGGAACCCTCTTCACGTTCTACGCCTTTGAGTTGTGAGTGAATGATGTGAAATGCATATTTTAGGTCTTGTATTTATAGTCCCGATCACAGTTACGACGTAACTTAAGTTGAGAGTTACTCCATAACTTAATTATCTTCTAAACAGAAGCCTTGTAAAAGTGACTACGGCGTAACATAAGGAATAGTTACGCCGTAGTTGCAACTCCACCGTAGTGTTGATGACAATTACGTAGTAACTAATACGTCCTCTTAACAGAAGGTTATTACATCGTAATGCTTGTGAGAATGTTACGGCGTAGTTGATGGAGGCGTGAAATACTTCATGACCTAGATGATTAGGGCGTAACTTTAGTTGAGAGTTACACCGTAACTGCAGTTGAGTTGGTCTTATGAGACAAAATCCTAGCTACCGCGTAATTGAGAACATGAGTTACGCCGTAGCTTCTTCATAAATAGCATTCTAAGATAAAATCGTTAGGAAAATCTCCAAATACGCGTCTCTAAGCTCAAATGCTCATATTTTACCTCGAAGTGAAATATAAAATAATACAAGCATAAGTCCATATAAATGACATAAAATCTGAGCGTATCCGGGAGAAATTGACACTAAAAAGTCAGGACTATTTGATGTTATCAAATATCCCCCACTTAAACTCTACTTGCCCTCAAGTAGACCTTATTAGAAAATTTTCTTAAAAGATATCCCTCAATGCCGGGAAGATATGAGTTTAAAAATTCTTTATGCTAGAATAAATCAAAGCCGAACACCTCACGAAATGAGAACAAAAACTCATATTCTCTCATCTAGTCTAAGTGTCAATTTTTGGGCCTCAAAGCACAGTCATAGCATGTATTCTATTATAAGCTTGGCGGTTACACAAATCTCCACCACTAGAGCTAAGGACCAAACAATCTTTGAAGGCAATATGGGTGAACACAATATGCGGTTAAAGGTGAAATGTCATTACTAACATGTCACGGCAAAGTGAACAAAATCAATGATACATGACCAAATCCATGGCCAAGAAACCAAAGATTGCTCGCTTCATCACCTAAACACGCTTCATGACTAAAAGGTAGGATAAGACATGTAAAATAATTAGTGTAAAATAAAAATAACAAGACAAATAGTCTTAACCTATAACCAAGTTGTCACCACGTACCTTCCATCCAAAGTTCAAGCTTTAAGGTGAAGAATCCGGATCATGATATATCAAGTAGATGTGCCATTAGCAGACATCATGATGGGCACAATACCTGTTCTTCAAACTCTTGGTGTAATATTATCACCAACTCAATTCTTCAAATGTGACCGAGGTGGCCTACTCGATGCTAATATCCAATGAGCTCATAAAATAGTGCTTATAACAATTGCACTGAATAACATAACTAATAGCAATAAACATTTTTTTACAACTAAATAAAAACATAAACATCCCCCCACTTGAGATGAACATTGTAACACCCCCAAAAAAATGGTTTGCAGCGGAAGTAAGTGTTACTGAGGTGCTACTCGATTGGTACCACAACACAAAGTATAGAACAACAATTTGACTTGAGAAATCTAATTAATAAAGATTTGTGGTTACATCTTTCAAAATGTATATTATGAAATGTAGGCCCCTAAAAGAATTAAAGTGGTCCCCAATTTTTATATCAGAGTCTTTTATTATCATGTCATGCCAATGCCTAAGCGCCTCCAAAGTTTAGCTATCGCCTGTAATCCAGAAAATACATGCTAAAGTGTCAACACAAAGGTTGGTGAGTTCACAGGTTTTAATACACAAATAGTTTCCAAAATAGTAAGATCAATTGGTTGTCAAAGTTTTGAACGGGTCCATTATGTATTGATAAGGTTTTAAAATGTACATTTTTAAGGGGTCGTTTAAGCCCTTATTTGATCACTTTTGTATCCGTTATTACTTAATATCGTTCCTTGTCACTTTTTAGGTCTCTTGAAGGCAAATTGCTGGAATGGCACTTATTTGGATGAAAAGGCGCGGATATACGAAGAAAATGGCCAAAGTCAAGAATCAAGACACTCAAGCTGCTGAAATACAAGGTGACGGCGTCACTGCTTAACTGCGACGCCGTCGGAGCACTTCTGCGACGGGACAGTAGCCAAATTGCTTATTTTTAAGTGACGGTTTCAGGCTTTAAAAGAGTAGGCCGTCGCAACTCTGACGGCCTAGATTTGATCCAGACGGCGTCAGAGACTAAAGGGGACGGCGTCACAAGCACAAGGTGACGCCGTCGCAAGACTAACGTGGCCAAGACGAAACCCTAATGACGGCGACCCGACGGCGTCACAAATCATAAGGTGACGCCGTCACGATTGTAATATTATATATAGAATATGAATTTTTCAGTTTTAGTGTGTAGTCTTTTGGAGTAAAAACCTAAACCGAACCAAGGCTGTCTTGTACAGTATTTTAGGGTTTCAAACCCTATCTTACATCAAGATAAGTGTTTTACTTCATTAATTCAATTATGTCTTCAATTATTTGTGTGTATGCTTGCATGTTCTCCATGTCCGGCTAATTTACTTGTGTGTTTGCTTAGGGAATATGAAACTTAATTATTGAATATTGATTGGTTGTCTCTTATCTAAATTGTTAATGATCTAGTAATGCGATAGGTCATTCGTTGTGTAATTAATGCTTGATTAATCTTTGTGAACCTTGGACTATGACACTTAGAGCAGTTGTAGGCTAAATCATCCAAAGAGTGCCTTAGAGTTAGAGTTTATAATTCCTAGAGGTTTTTGTAGACGAGACCCTTTGGTAAGTTCAAAGATTTAGGGATAAATGCATACCCTACGACTTTAGACACACAACGCGATTAAGAATAAGGACGTGACAATTCAACCATCAATAGGAGATAATTAAGGAGTAATAAAACCTAAGTAAACATATTTTTAAACTATCATACGAGCACACAATAATTAGACATAGACTACATACACCTTAGATTAGATAATTAGATAAGTAGAGTAATCGGTAGAAATACCAAACCCCCAAATCCAAACCCCGAGATTCGTACCTTTCCATTTTCTAAAAACTATAAAAAAGATAAAAAAATAATCTTCCTCAACCCCAACCTTAGCGTAGTAACTTCTCACTAGCATTCCTATTCTCCTAGAGAACGATATCAATACCTGTGGCTTACCCTAATACTGCACTACAACAATTAGGTTCACTGCCTAGGGTGTTATAAAACTTGATCGAAGAAAAGGAAGTTCCTTTGACCCCGAACGACGCGTGTAGCATTATCAAGTTTTTGGCGCCGCTGCCGGGGAATAGAATAGCTAGTTAGTAGTCCACCTCGTTTAGGTTTCTTTGCTTGATTCCTATCAAGTAAAATTTTTTTCTCATTTTTTAGCTTTCTCGTAGTCTATCCCCCTTCTTCGTGACCTTTGTTCGTAACCCCATCACTTTTCATCATGGAAGGTGATAACCACCCACCATTCATCAACCCACCACCAAATGACCTGCCAAGAGCCCGTACTCTTGGTGAATACTCGAGACCAAGCTACCTAGGCTATAGGAACACCATTGAGCTTCCCGACTAAGCCCAAACTATGGCCCTGCGATCCGACACCATCCAGTTGGTGCAAAACGGATGTGCATTCCATAGACTTCGTTCTGAAGATCCAAATCAGCATCTAATGGATTTCCTTAAAATTGTCGATTCCATCGACCTTGATGCTACTACTCGGGAGACCACGCGCCTGTGTCTCTTCCAATTCTCTCTACGAGACCAAGCTAGTAATTGGCTTGAGCGACTTCCCGCCGGCTCCATCTCAAGTTGGGATGATCTCACTTCTCGCTTCCTTGCTCAATTTTTCCCACCGGGGAGAACCACTAAGCTTAGGAATGACATCTTGATGTTCCAACAACGTCAAGGTGAATCTCTCTACAAAGCATGGACCCGATTCAAGGACTTACTTCATAAAGTCCCTCATCACGGCATTGATCTTTGGATTCAAGTCCAAATCTTTTATGATCATGTCAACTTCCCCACAAAGCGATCCATTGACCAAGCGGCCGGTGGAAAACTTAGTGATCTCACCGTGGAAGAATCATGAGGTATAATAGAGGACCTTGCCCTCTATGACAACGAAAGTTGGAATGACCCCCGTGAGTTGCCCAAAACCGTTAAGGCAATCTCCTTGCCTCCTATTGACTCACAATATTCCGACCGTAGGATGATCGAGCTTGAAGATCAAGTAAAATTCTTAATGAGCTCCTACGAAAATCCCAAGTCTTCACGCCATGTAAACAAAGTTTCTTCCTCGTGTGAGCCGTGTAGTGATCCTCATAACACGCGCACTTGCACCAGATACCCCGATCATGCTTCCGTTGACTACGCATCCTCGCGTATTAATGGAACGGGAGGAAGATTCCCTACAATACCCGGACCTAGGAATTTCAATGAAACCCGAGAGGCATGGAAGGGCAAGCCCGACTTCTATTGGGGACAAACCAAAGAATTCACTTCTAATGATTTTTCATGGCCCCTATCTCACGGTCTTAACCAACAAAACATTGAGGGGATGTTACAACACCTAGTCGCATCCCAAGAAGCTCAAATAGCTAAGCTCTCGGACCGTTTTAACCAACAACAAGCCGAAATGGATAGGAAGATAAATAACCTTTTGAAAGCCATGACCAATAGTGATAGGAAGGTTAATGCTATCTCAACCCCCGAGCCTTCGGGTATAGAGATTAAGGACCCAAGTAAGTTAGCTAAGCACGTTCAATTCGTCAATACCATCGCCTTTGTGAAACCTAATAGAACAAATGATGAAGCGAACCATGAGATGATACTTGAGGTTAAGGAAACAACGACGAATGAAACAACTGAGCAAGTGGATGAAGTAGACAATGACTATTTCAATAAGTTTCCTATGGAAGAAGAACTATCTTGCCACCCTCACTTAGTGCGTGACCTCCGTCACATGTATGTTAGGAAAAGCCCTAGAATCAAGTATGGGAACCCTTGGAATCTTAACATACCATGTTGCATAGGACACCTTTTCGTGGCAAAGGCCTACATTGATCGCAAGTCCCCAATCAACATAATGACTAGCACCTACTACAATTGGGTAATGAAGAAGCCTATTCCAACTAGGCAAGACCCCGATAATCCTAGTGTTAGTTGCAATTTTCTTGGTAGAATTAAGGGATTGCCCGTTTATGTAGGCAGTTTCACGTTTCTTACGGACTTCATAATTGTGGATGATATTAGCACGACCATAGATCCTAGCTTGTCCCACGTTATTCTAGGAAAACCTTTCATAGAAAACACCGGGATGACTTATGATCCCTCATTAGGAATAGTGCGATTCAAGGATGAGACCGACGACATAGCTTACCAAATGCCGTTTAAGATTGAGAACTTTTCATCACTCTCTAATGATGCAAAGGAACTTAAACTATCGGTCTATTATAGGAATGAGGAGGATAGAGAGAAAGGAGTGGATTATGTTATGGCCAAGATTTTTGGTTTTTATAAGGATTGCTTGAAATTAGGACCGGAATATAGAAATGAGTGGGGAGAGGACGAACTTTTAGAGAGGTGTATCATAGGGCACTTCTACAACATGGAACCAACCACTAGATACCGTCATGAGGAAGGAGATGACGGTAATGAAGTAACGTAGGAGCACGACTACGAGTCTAGCTACAAGACTCATAAATAAAGAAAATCGCTTCGTGGGAGGCAACCCATGCTTAATTGTTTGCTTGTTAGTGTCATATATCTTTTATTGATTGCGTATTCTCATGTTTAAATTTGTAAAAATGCTTTATTTTGTTTTTAACCTCGTCTTAATTGCATATAAAGGTATTTTACATAAAGGATAAGTGTAGGGATGATTACATACGTTTTCTAAAGAAACGTAAACATGAGAATAGCAATTAATTAAAAGATATATATGTGTGTTTGTTCGAGTCAAATGCTTGTATCGAGTCATAATGGATGGTTTGCAGAAATTTTTCCAGATTCTAAAGATGTAAATTTTCCAGAAAATCGCAGACCAATTTTTGTCAGGATAACCTGACGGCGTCAGGATCGCAACCTGAAGGCGTCAGGAAGGAGTAAAAACAACAGATTACTTTTTTCTCGTTTTCTGAGCTACTTATAAATTTTTGGAATTTTCCAGGTCTTAATTTTCCAGAAATTCTGTAAACATCCATTTCACAAGCATTATATCCTATTTTAGTCGAGTCTTATATATATTATTACCGCCGATTTTACGCGAAGGTTTTGTTTGTTTTCTTCAAGTGTGCAGGTTTAATTTATCAAGAAGAAGTTACATAAGATTGGAATGAGCTTTTCATGCATACATTTTTCTTGGAAAGGATTTAACCACTACTTCACACACGGATCCTACCGAGCTAATCAGGGGAGTATTAGTTTCTTTCGTTTTTCATTACCTTCCATTATCATAACTTTGATACTTTCGGGGAACATTGGGGACAATGTTCAGTTTAAGTGTAGGGAGGGAAAATAAAAAGGGAACTTTGAAACTATGCTTATCCTTGATTATTTGCTTTGTTCAATTGTATTTGTGTAATAAACCATGAGAAAATGTCGGTTAGGGTAATTTTGGCACAAAATTTAAAATTTTTCATGACATATAGGAGTGGGCCATTAGTCTTAACAAAAGCGTCTCACGGATAGGAAGTTGCATGACTAGCATAAAAACCCTTTACCACCTAAATTCCACCCAAAATGTGAGGATCGCCCTTAGATTAGTAGGAATTAAAGCATTCATCTTTAATGCTTAGAGTGTGAACCGGTAGTATATGTGGAAAACTAGAAGGGGGGTTGAATAGTTTTACCAATTTAAAACTTCTTTTTAAATATTTAGATCGACTTATGTCAATCTATTTGATTGTTTATGTTGGACGTTGATAGATAGATATATAAACGTGTAATGAAATATAAAGAGTAAGAAGCACATCACCACAACACAAGTTATTTATAGTGGTTCGGCTACAAGGACACCTTCCTTGCCCTACTCCACTCCCCGAGTCACCTACTCGAGAGTTCGTAAGCACTACACCAACTCCTTGTGGCGGAGAAGCCTTCACAACGTCGCTTAACCTTTTTCCGGTACAAAGCTAAATACCGAGTTCTTTTACACCTTAGGAGAACTAATCCTATCACAACGTCACCTACCCTTTATTAGGTACTAGGCTAAGCACCTAGTTCCATTTCTATGGAGGAACTACTGCCCTTCACAACACAACACCTAATATCAAGGAGATCAATTCCTTGTTACACCTTCATCAAGGATATCACCATCCTTGGAAACAAACAAACAAATACTTATATGTATAACGATGCACCTCATCGATTATATGACCTAGGCATTCTTCCCAAATGCGACTTGATTTGATTCTTCGGCATCCTTCACTAATGCCTTTGACACAACGCTTGACACCCTTCACTAATGCCTTCGTCTTGACACCTTTAGCATTCTTCACTAATGCTTTGACACGGATGATGAGCACCTTTCACTAATGCTTTCATCTTGACACTTTTGGCATTCTTCACTAATGCCTTCAACTCAACATCTATAGAGAAAGGAAGAACTATCAACAAGAGAACCTTAGTTGTCTTGATGATGACGAAGCATGACAACTCATGGACTTAAGCTTGCACGTCTTCAAGAAGTGGTGATCTCTCCTTTAAGAGGAACCTAGAAGATCACACAAAAACAAATGAAAAACTACATAGATCACTTAGATCTGAGGTTAGAGGGTTAGAATACTTTGGGGAAGTATGTGTGTAAAGTCATGCATTGAAAGGAAGAAATGGCTCTCTATTTATAGAGAAAATTCTCTACTGTTCCTCGGTTCCCACGGATCCCTTCCACTTGGGATCCGGCTAGCACAAAGCCAGGGATCCGTGGAATGCTCCTCTTTGCGGGTATTTTTGGTTATGGGTCATGGGTCATGGGTTATGGGTTGATCCATGGTTTTCTTTCTAGATACAATGAACTTGGTTAAGTGGTATATATAAAACCATGGGTTATGGGTCAATACCATTTGCAAGTTTTTACCCATTTAGTATATACTTGTTTTTACCCATTTTAGTATATACATGTTTTTACCCATTTTAGTATACTTAGTTTAAGTATGTGCTAACCCAATATGTAAACATTAGTTGTTGTACATATATATCTAAATCATAAAAACACTTAAGCTGTTTTAGTGTTTTATGTGAAAACGTAAGTGTGTTAGAAAAATATTAACTCAAACTATTTATGTACTCTATTTGTTTCGTTAAAATGATTTTACGTTTGTTATCGACAAAACATTAGAAGATCGTAAAATATAAATAAACGTTTTTACGGCTTATTTGTATTAACAATCTCCCCCTTTTTGTTGATGACAAAACATAAAATTATTTTAAGGAAAATCTAAAATTCGTAAAAGTTTGAATTTGTAGTTTTTACTTTCTTCTCCCTCTTTTTGTCGAAACAAAAAGTGTTAAAAGAAACTAACACAATTTTTATAAGAAAAGTTATGTAAAAATGTAAAGAGAGCAAGTGACAGGAATGGTACTCATCTTAACTCCCCATTGACGAGTCCATCCCTTTGAAAGGGCATCAAGGACATAATGTAAAATAAACTAATTAATGTTGCAAATGATTCATCTAAGTGACGAAAACGTGCTCCCCCTTGAATTTTGCAAAGGTGCAATGGGGTATCATGAAGTATAATCCAAAAACGGATTAATGTTGCAAATGTTTTGCAATATCTTTTGACACAAAGCTCCCCCTAGCTTTATGGTGTCAAAATCTTCATATGTATTTTGAAAATCTACAAAGTAAAGGTTAGAAAACAAGAGTATAGTGCACAATTTCCTGCAAGAAAAACTCAAGTTAGTACAATTTTGTGCTTTTGTACCACGGATCCCACGGTTCCCTTCTTGGAGGGATCCGTCTAGGTATTTGGGAGGGATCCGGCTATCTGATGACAGTTTCTTCAGTAGTAAAGAAATGTCAAGCAATGCTATTTGAGGAAATGAGATATATGTACAATATAACAAGCACAACACACACAATAATCATAGCATATAAGTATTCATTCAATAAAACAAGAGATACACAACCAAATCTCTAAAAACTAAGAGAATGAACTTTAGCCATACAAATACTACTAATGCTAATCTCATTACTAGACTTAGAATGTGACAATATGCTTAAGTCTAGGGATGAGTGGATTTGTTGAATTGATCCAACTTTGCAAGAAGATGATTAAACATGAAATGTATCTCATTTCGTACTTCTTGAACAAGTCCTTGAGTTTTTAGACAATTTGGGCAAATATTGTCTTGGTTTGGCCCCGAAGGGAAATGGATGTTTTAAGGGGGCTCAATGTGTGTTTGAGGGTCTTCATTTTGAGAAGTAGGAAGAGGTTCTAAAAATGAGGGTGGTAATGGAACTTCTTCCATATGATCAAGGTTGTTCCTTGTCTCCCATGATGGGCTAGTTGGTGTTGTAGGTGGTTCCCGATTCAATGAAAAGTTTGGTGAATGAGAGGTTCTTGGTGGTGAATGGAACAATGAATATATGTTTGGATGAGGAAGAGGCTCATTCAAGGAGTGTAGTCCATGCTCAATGAATGAAGGTTTTGATGGCTTGCTAGAACTAGCCATGTTTGGTTTAGAACTAGATGATCCTTTTTCTATTTGGAAAGGTTTGATGCTAATCCTTGCGGTTCTCTTAGCTTTTGTTGGATGGGTTTGATGAGGTGGGATTCTAGAGTTATTATCTCTAATGGGAGATGTTTCGGTGGATGAAATTTCATGGATCATTTGACCCTTTCATTTGGATGATCCTATGTTTGAGGAGTTGTTGCTAAGAGCCTTAGTCATGGTGATGAAGATGCTAATGTGAGCTTCTAATTTCTGATTTTTGAAAGGTATTTGAGGATGGTGGCATAAACCTAAGATTGTTTGGTTTATAAAGACTAATTTAAATTTGGGAATTAAATTCTTGACCACTTAGAAGACTAAGCATGCTCTTGAGGTTTTGATCAGCTCTAGGAGGACAATTAATGTATGCTAAGAGTGGTTAGAGAACCAAAAGGTAACATGAATTTGAATATAGGAGCTGGTTTATGCTCTCTGTATCTACGAATCCCGCGGATCCCTCTCAGTAGGGATCCGCCTGGTTAAAGACCAGGGATCCGGCCATCAGACAGGATTTAGGTGAAATCATTAGGCTTTTGTAAGGTTTATTATTAATGGATTTCTAGGTTTTGACTTAATTTTGGAATCTTTAGCTGTTGGATATCTTAAATCCTTAACCATAATAAGTAATGGTGTTAAATGATGGTTTTTGCTAGGAAAATTGACCTTGGGTAGTCTAACTATATGTTTGACAAAGATTTCATTTAATTTGATGTGATGAAATGGTGATAACAAGTCCTAGAAGTCAGATGATGTCCTAATAGGAATTTACCAAAATCCTTAAAAATAAGAAGAAATGAAAACTAATTTTTGACCCTAATTTTGATTAAAAGATGATTGAGATCAATTTGCTAAAATTGAAGGATAGACCTAACTAAGTGCTATCAAGTGTGATAGATAATGTGTGAGTGTTGGAGCGAAATTATGGTGAGTTTTGACTAGTTAAAAAAAAAAATTTTCAAAAATGTATCCTAGATAGGCCATGGATGAGAGTGAGATTTTCAACTATTTGAGAAAGACTTAGTTGGCTCTAGTATCTTATGTTTCACTTGTTAGAGGTGATCTAATAGACTGTTTTGATGTAGCCAAATCTGTATTTCATATAAGATGCTACGGATCCCGCGGTTCCCTCATGGGAGAGATCCGACTAGTTCAAAAGCTGGGATCCGCCCACTGCAGATCAGAGAGCTTTCAAGAAATGTGCATCTTTGCACTTTATATCAAATGTATTTCCTAGTTGTTTCTACGAGGACTAAATACAATAGCACAACTAATATAATGTATACCAAGGTAGGAAGAGCTAAAATTCCTAGAATGAGTGACGACGACCACTCAAGGGGTCATAAAATCTCATTTTCCAAGTACCTACGTTAGGATTGTTTAGTGCCAAGATATGGCAATACCTACAACCTACAAGCATAATTCAAAATGTTTACAAACCATTGTTTGAAATTGTTCATCATGCACTTGAGTCCTAAGACTTTACCTTTCTTTTCCTCCTTTACTTCTTCACCCGTCCTCCACTTTTTATCAAACTATCTTCACTTCTTCTTCCTCAAGAAATTGGTGAAGCATTTGAAGATTCCCTTAGTTTGTTGCCATTCGGGTGATTCATTAGGGATGTTTGGCAATTGGTTAATGTAGTCCAAGGGGTCAAGATCGATATTTTCAAGTGGGTTGCTACTACTCCCTTCACCTCCACCTTCTCCTTGCCTCTCTCTTTTGTCCGAGGAATCCGTGGGTGGGTGTGGTCTCTTGCCTTCCACCATAAACCTTGTTGTTCTACCCTCGGTTAATGGTACCATAACCTTATTGCAAAAGTTATGATCAAGAGATTGTGGAGAAGGGTCTAATGCAAAGATGAATTTGGCGAGACGGGTTAAAAGCATTGCATATGGAAGCACCATCTTGTCCATGCTTCTAACACTTGCCATTCTCTTGACCATGTAGTAGGCAATGTTGAAGCGAGTTTTGGTCACTAGACAATAGATCATGAAGCTTAGGCATACGTTGGGGTGATCCTTGTTTCCTACTAGACACACCACATTCTCTCTAATCACATCTTCCCATTTTCTATACAACGGGTACATCTCCGAGAGCTCCATTTGGAAAGGATCCCTATGGATCACTTTTGATTTCCTAGTAACCCTTGATGGGGAGCTCCATTCGGAAAGGATCCCTATGGATCACTTTTTATTTTAATTCAAATTTTTACAACTTTAACCTTTATTTAACTTATTTCAATCAATATAATCTTGATTCGTCAAAATCATATACTTTTGGGGTAGTGTTTGAAGCGTTAGAGATTGCGAGGGTATTTCTATATGCGGGAATAATGATGTCGCGGGAAAGCTACGGGAAAGTTACGGGTAACCCCAATAAACACTTACAACTAACACATATACATTCGAAGTGTTGTGAAACGAATTCACTAAACGGGTAAGCAAACACATATAACTATACTTATCGCCGCCGCTGTGCGCGGGTACCCGGCTAGTATATATATATATATAGTAGGGATCCAGTGAGAAGTAAATTAAAATAAAAAGTGGTGAGAAGTGACCAAAACTATGCATCTGAAATGCAGCGACTTGCGTTAGATGCATTTCTATTCATATAGATGCAACATCTTGAGTTTCGAAAGTTAATTTGATGTATAGATGGTGCAAATTGATTTTCATGATTTCGGCACATGTAGAGGAATAAAAAACAAGAGAAATCGTGAAATGCATCTAATATGATTATATGCATCTGATAAAAAGCTAGAAAACACACTATGGTGCGTTATAATGCATCTAAGATTATAGGGATGCATCTAATTTAGGTCAGTGCATCTCGGATTTGCGGTATAGTTCTTCTTATTCCTTTTTATTTTAAGTAATCTTCTAATTTGATCCTAACTCTCTCTCTCTCTCTCTCTATATATATATATATATATATATATATATATATATATATATATATATATATATATATATATATATATATATATCTCATATATATTATGAAGTAAAAGAATAGACAAAATATCTCAAGAAAACGAGTCACAAAAGTATTGACGAGTAAGTTCTAGGCGAAAAGATAACGACGAGAGAATATGTCAAGAAGGTAGAGTCAATTAGGCTTTAGCCCGATAATAGTCCAACTTAAATCTAATTTAATCCTAATGTGCCTAATGTTCTTAGTCCGGTATCTTAAGTCCATCACAAGTCTAATTATGTCCAAAAGATGTCAGTACAATATATATATATATATATATATATATATATATATATATATATATATATATATATATATATATATATATATTTATATTTATATAGTCCCGAGTCTAAAAGGGTTGTCCAATAAGTAGTCAAGTCGCAATCCATAAAATAAATTCCGTTAAGTATATATTTTCCAATGTCATATATGAGTCCGTTATAAGAGTCTGTCAAGTACATGATGTAGGATCTTGGTTTATACCAAACACATATTAGGTGGCGTTAGGTTAAGGGTTTAGAGAGAGAAATTGGGAGAGAATGGGAACCCTAAAGAGACAATGAAAAATGTATTATGAAAGCTCCAACCCTTTGCCTTGGAGGGTAAAGGGTATATATAGGGTACAAGCTTAGACGCCTCTATTAGGATGTGGATCAGGCATACAGTGGGTAAAGACCCGTCCGTCCTCCACGGTGTTACAAAGTAATCTAAATACAATCACTGAATTACTACGACTACGAGCTTTCTAACGAGTATACATACTTGAGGTGACCGACACTTTAAGTACTGGATTTACTAAATCCCAACAATCTCCCCCTAAGGGAGGTCACCTCAACTTACAATGATTACAAACTGATATGACATTTCATTGTTCTTGGTTTCTTTGATTAAGTACATTTGTTCTTTAGCTCGTATTCTTTGATTCATCATGTTCTGCATGTATTGAAACTTCGAGTGGAGGTCTTAAACTGATCCACGTGATGTTAGAGTATTTGAACCAGCTTCGAGATTATCAAAAACCATAAATCTCTGACTCTTCCATTGTAGTGTTGATAGCATGTGATGTTGTGACTTTTGGACCGACATGCTCACATTCTGGATCATGAAATCTTCTTATCAGAGTAGCGGAAGCTTTCGTTGATTCATGATTTATTTAGAGATGAATGTTTTGTGTGAGCATGTGGCTATGGATTGACCGCATCATTCTGATCAGCTGCAATCGTCAGGCGTACCTGCATACAACAGTTAGCAATAAAGCGCATGAAAGTGTCTTTGACCACTTTCGTTGAATTGAGGTACACGGCCCACGGTTCCCCGTTGATCAGTACAAGTACTGCCTGTGATCAGGTACAATTCCGAAGAATTTCCTTGACAGGGTTTCGCAGCTGCTCTAGCTGTTCTCAAATCGGAACGTCTCAAAGAAGACAACACGGAGTGAGTGAACCAGCGAATTGAGATTCTCTGATTGATGAAAAGTGATTTGAAAACAATCGTGTATTGATTAATAGAAAGTGTTTTGCAATACAACGAAGGTTTTATGGAAAATCAATTATCAATCATAAATACCCTTTAATTTTGAAACATTAGTACACAGTCGATGTGCTAAAGAAAAGAGTTTTTAAGCACAACGACCGGTTTTTCAAAGGTATCTGTCAATCCATTTCATGGACCAAGGTGGATTCAGAAATGAATCGCCCCATCGTTTCTATCCAGTTGTCACAAGCTTGATCTTAAAAAAGATCTCACATGTCACCCACCAAGAGCTTGTTTGATGTTGGCTCTAGAAGGATTTCCATCTTCATCGTGAATATTTAGCATATCACTCAGATGTTCTGGCAATACCACAAGGATAATGCGTAGGACTCATAAGATGTAATTTCTCTTTCCACATTATGTGAAACAGAGAGTCTTTATAGACAGTGTCCTAATGAGATTTATTGATGATCTCGAGGCTCTAGACTCAATTTGTGCATATTTGGATCCTATATCGGAGACTAGGGAGAGGGTCTCCTTCTTCAATATCAACAATCTCTAAGAGAAAGTTGATAGATAATGTTGGTTCCCCGTAAGAATGAAACAAGCCCTTTTAAGAGGAACTTGAGTAGCTTGGGAAATTTAGTGCAGTGCGTCACTGGGTCCATGACGTCTTGTCTTCAATACCGGCGTTACCTTAGAAACCACCAGTAGCATATGTATTGAACCCGGTTTCTGCCCTAAGGTTGAATTGTTGGAGGGCTATTTATTTTCACCCTTTTCACATTCAATTCTTTTTCATTCTTCAACCCCTTCAGTGCTTACCGAGACTTCATTACTAGAACCTTGTTGGGTTTATTCCAGTACTAGCTCTATCTCAGTCCGCACTCTTCCCATTTCTCACTTTTCTCCTTTTCTCAATATACCTAAGGACTCTACACTATCTAGTGGATTGTCCCTGGGTAGATCCCTCCGGCACTGGCGAGATCGTGGGAGTGAATACCTAACCTAACCATCCTTATATCACCATATATAAAGTAAAATTGGTCGGTCTATTTGGTATTGTTCATCTGCCATTGGAACCAATTGAAAACCATTTGAAAATCAATCCAGATACTTAAGATATATTATCAAAGCATTTTGTACCTGAATTGTTTTTGATATTTTTAGAACAAGAGCTCCCCCTCAACATGTGCATCAAGTGTTTGAAATCGTTTTGCACACGGAGGCAAGAGAAAGAATTAACTTCTTTGATTACTATTTTCTAAAAGATATCACCATCACTTCTCTGATAAAAACAATTAGATAAAGCATATAAGGGAAGGATGAGGTTTTCATAAGCTTGCTCCCCCTCAATATGTGCATAGATATTAGAAAATGTTTTGCACATATTAGAAAAAGACTGCACATTGAGATAAATTGATCACGATTCAAATATTTGTGGTTTAAGATAGATGCTCCCCCTCAACATGTGCATGGAAAATTTGAAATCGTTTGGCACATGTGGGAAGGAGAGCTTGCACATCCTTATAAAACCATTTATCGAATTATCAGTTTAAATCCAATTTATATCACAAATTCTCCCCCGATCACAATTATCAAATCATTTGAGATTTGTGATCTCTGTAGATTTAAATTGATTTTGACAGCTTTTTAAGGAGAATTGTGACTTGATTATGAAAACGTTTTAACTGATAAGGATCGGATTTTTAAGACTTTAAACTCCATTGATTAAAACATGCATGAATATCTTTTGAAAACAATTGAATGACAAATAACATTTTGATTTAATTGAGATGATTCTCCCCCTCAATCAATGACCTAAGTTGTTGACTGAGAGATAGAGAGTTTGACAAGCTTTAAGTCCAGGTGATTTTCAAAGTTGAGTCCGAGTTATTTTACAAAGCAATTAGTTTTCATTAGATAGCAGATAAATGTTTATAGAATCAAAGCATGAGATTTGAAAAACATGATAAAGTATGACTTTGTTCTTTCTTTGAAAAGCGGTTTACTGTCTGAAATGACAATAAACCAACATTTTTCTCCATCTTTTTTTTTTTTTTTTTTTTTTTTTTTTTTTTTTTTTTAAGATTCGAACTTCATCTAGAGACCCGTGCCATTATTTGAGTGGCAACTCAAAGTCCGTAGATGTTATCGAACCGACAAGAAAAACATGATAAATATATATATTTTTTTTGAAGATTTTTGAAGATTTTCTGATTTTTATGGATTTTGAAAAGTTTTGTATTTTTCTATTTTCGTTTGGTAGGTTTTATATTTTTGTATTTGGTTTTTGAAAAGATATATACAAAGAATAGATAGAGTCGAACACCTTTACTCCTTGACGTCTTCCTGAAGACGTTTGAGCGTTTCTGGTTGAAGGCTCTTTAAGCCTAGTCGTGGAAGAATAAACTCAAAGCGTTCTCGAGAAAGAGCTTTGGTGAAGATGTCTACTAGTTGATATTCAGTCCTTACGAAGTATAGTTCAAACACAACATTTTCAACTTGTTCCCTGATGAAGTGATGTCGAATGTCGATGTGCTTTGCTCTAGAGTGTTGAACGTTGTTGCAGCAGAGAGCAATGACACTTTTGTTATCATAATACATAGGAACTTTGTTGAATACAAAGCCATAGTCAGATAATTAGGATCTCATCCATAAGATTTGAGCACAACAAGATGACATGGCTATGTATTCAGCCTCTATAGAGGATATGGAAGTGCTCATTTGTTTCTTTGAAGACCAGCTTACAAGCTTGTCACCTAAAAATTGAGCACCACCTGATGTACTTCGACGTGTATCTTGACATCCTGCATGGTCAGCATCTGCATAGGCCATTAGTGACATACCGGAGTCCTTCGAATACCAAAGTCCCATGTTAATGGTTTCTTTGGAGATACCGAAAGACCCGTTTAACCGCTTCAAGGTGCTTTTTGGTAGGCTTAGCCTGGTATCTAGCACACATGCATACAGCGAACAAAATGTCTTGTCTGCTGGCTGTGAGGTACATCAGGGATCCAATCATACTATGATATTTCGTTTGATCTACTATGATCCCTGAGTGGTCCTCATCAAGTTTTGTACGCTCCACCATAGGAGTGTCAACAGGGTCACTGGAGGTAAATCCAAATTTCTTTAAGATTTCATTAGCGTATTTTGATTGATTTATGAAAATGCCTCCGGGACTTTGTGAAATTTGTAATCCCAAGAAAAATGACATTTGTCCCATCATTGACATTTGAAATTTGGAGCCCATCTCCATAGAAAAACGGCCACATTCATTCGGTTAGTCGAGGCAAAAATAATATCATCAACATAAATTTGAACGTGAATTAAATGTTTGCCTGAATTTCTGGTGAACAATGTTGGATCAACTGCTCCTTTGTTGAATCCGGTGGATAGAAGAAATTTTGATAGTGTATCATACCATGCCCTTGGAGCTTGCTTCAAACTGTAAAGGGCCTTTTTCAAGCGATAAACATGAGTAGGATGCTCTGGATTCACAAAACCTTCTGGTTGGCTGACGTATACGACTTCTTTAAGATCTCCGTTGAGAAACGCCGTCTTTACATCAATCTGATAGACAATCATATTCTTACTTGCAGCATTAGCCAGGAAGATTCTAATTGCTTCGATGCGTGCAACAGGAGCAAAAGATTCTTCAAAGTCTATACCTTCTTCTTGACGATAACCTTTAGCAACTAACCGTGCCTTATTTTTCAGAACATCGCCATGCTCATCAAGCTTTACTTTGAAGATCCACTTGAGAGCAATGATCATTGCATAATCTGGAACTGGTACTAATTCCCATACATCAAGACGATCGTACTCATGAATTTCTTCTTGCATTGCATTAAACCAGTTGTCCTCAGACATTGCAGTTTTGACATCTTTTGGTTCGATCTTGGAGAGTACTGAGTTAAAGAAGCACCATAAGGCATCAGTAGCTAATTGTTTTCGAGTTGACACAGGACGAGAAGGATTCCCTGTCAGGACCGAAAAAGATAAGATTTATGTGGTTTGGAGGTCGGGGTTGGTGGAAGAAGATAAAGATCTTCATCCTTTTTAGTGAGAGAAAGTTAGAGAGAGGGAGGAGAAAACACAAGTTTTATTAAGAAACACACACAATACACTTAACCAAATGATTCACCTCACCCCTCATGGAGAGTCATGAGGGGTATATATAGGCCCTATCTTTGCCACTTACACGATACTAGTCCCTAAGGGTAAAGTATACTACGCATCTAGTCCATTTCACGTAAGTGACGTTATCTTTAGAAAAAGCGAAGCTAACAATCTCCCTCCAAGATAGCGTCACACGTGAATGGTTACAATGAGACCTATAAATACAAAACAAAGTAAATTACAATAGTAATGAACAATGTTGACTTTCTTGAAGCGCAGAGTCTCTGTAGTCTAGATACTGAGGCAAACTTGAAGTTCTCCCTTCCGATTACCTCGGCAAATGATCTTCTTGTAGCTCTGAACTTCAACTGTAACGGTCTAGTTAGGTTATTACTCCCTCCTAACTAGTGAGCCTTTTTTCTTTTTCTGCTCCCTCCTGAACCGACAACACTCTTCCAACACGTCTTTAATCTTCAGACACGCAGCGGAGAAAGTAAACCCTTGAAGCACAATGGTTGTCATTCTGGGAACATCATAACAACATAACTCACTTAGTATTGCATCCAAGTTGGTAAAAAACCCGATGTACACCACACTACTTCTCCTTCTTCAGTCTTAAGCAAAAATCCCTTCGTAATCCAAACACAGAAGATGAAATACCAACTTCTCCCTCCTGATGGTTGCGAGCTATCGGAATCATCATAATGTTGCGTACATGCCGTATTACCTTCTTTGATGCAATATTAACATCATAGCTTGATCAAAATTTCCGTGAGAATATGTCGCAGAAATACTCTCAATAAACATTTCTCTCAAACCAACCTTTTATCGAACCTCCTTTGAATTCACCGGCTAATAGTAATGACCACATATGGAGATAGCCCGATACGACTAACTTGAAAAGGAAGTAAGCATCCCAACTTGTGACTTGCTGCTTGTTCTAAATTTTTGAACAATCCACAACGCCGTGTGACACTGAGCACAACAACGTAACTCCTTAAAGTGATGGTTAAACACTGTGAGCACTACAACGTAACTCCTTACCAGTTATAACCAGATTTTCAAATTTCATACTGTGCTCCAACAAGTTATCTTGAGACATGCATCCAACCAACCATCGTCTCAGAGATAAAGAAGTCCACCCGTGAAATGTCACTTCTATTCCTCGTCAATAATACCGTACAAAAACTTCGTAGCCATTTTTTTTCAATTATCGTTCAAGCCGTGAATATTGTATCCTTCCGAGAAATTAATTCCATACCAAAAATACCATGCTTAATCAAATATTATCAAGAATTTATATTACTGAATTCAAGATAATAGCATTTGATATATCATACGTATACTCAGCCCAACTGACCGGATCCATAATATCATTTGACCATGAATACCAGTCCACTTCAACTGATGAGGCCCAGTCCACTTGCAAGTAACAAGATCCGATCCATCAAATCCTTATAACCGGTTACATAAATCACGCATCCTTATAATATGTTTAGACCTAAACCTAAAAACATATCTCATGTTTTGTCCGCCTACACTCATAAACTCTCCCAATCTCAACAAGCTGTCCTCAACCTCATCTTAACTAATTACCAAATCTCATCACAAGTCTCATCTCATACCCCATCAAATCGAATATTAGCATTTCAGATCGAATCAAAGCAACCACAAACATATAACCGTACCATGATGTATACGTTTTCTACACAAGCCGAATCAAGAGATGTTCTTCAAGATCCGTTTGAGGGTCTCGGGTAGGTTTTAATTGTTTGATTTTGATGTTGTTTTGAACGAATCAAAGGAAAGAAATGACATAAGTTGTTATTTTCTTTCTTTAATATTCGGATACAAATGAGTAAGAATTACTCCACAATTATCAATGATGAAGATGGTTCAATAAAAATCCAACTGGACCAAATCTGAGATAACATTGATTTACTGTTTACGATTTTTGTTTTGAGTCATGGTTTAGAGTTAGAGATGGGATTGAAGGAGTTTGAGGATAAAACAGGATTTGTTTGTGGAAATAGGATAATATGTGTCGGATTTGATGTTTTAGCTTCGAGTCTTTTTGGTATTAGAACTGATGTCGTGTGGTTTGGTATATGGTATAGATATGTGGTCGTGGTCAAGTCTTGGTTACGCATAAGGTCCTCTTTGAATTTTTCATTAACGTTCTTACGCGTAACTTTGTGGCTGGAGACCTTATGCGTAAAGTCTTTTGGTCCTTATGCGTAGCCTTACGCGTAACGCAAGTTATGCGTAAGCCTGCTTAAGCGTAAGCCAGACTTAGCCGTAAACGCATACGCGTAGCTTTTTCCTACGCGTAACTTCGCAGCTACGCGTATCTCAACTGAAGATTCCCTTACGCGTAAAAAGAGGGTTTTGACCCTTTGACTTTTTCCGGTGAGGTTTTCCGACCATGTTTTTCCGTCCATCTTCAAGCAAAAACCCAGAAAAGCATAAAACTGCTTCTTTTTTTTTTCTGTTTTGACCATATGAAGATGACAGTTGACCACTTTGACTTTCACAGATTTGGAACAAAAAAGCATAAAAAATGCTGTTTGGACAAAATATGACCAAGACAGATGATGAATAAAGCAGGACCTTTTTTGACCAAAAAGTAAGGATAACCACACATGAATAAAACTGTTAACCACAAATATACGGAAAAAAAATTTTCCGACCCACAAAATAAGCTCAAAAACAGTTAAAAAACATGATTCAAACCAACATAAATCAATAAAACAACAACCTTGGCTCGTTATACCAATTGTCAGGACCGAAAAAGATAAGATTTATGTGGTTTGGAGGTCGGGGTTGGTGGAAGAAGATAAAGATCTTCATCCTTTTTAGTGAGAGAAAGTTAGAGAGAGGGAGGAGAAAACACAAGTTTTATTAAGAAACACACACAATACACTTAACCAAATGATTCACCTCACCCCTCATGGAGAGTCATGAGGGGTATATATAGGCCCTATCTTTGCCACTTACACGATACTAGTCCCTAAGGGCAAAGTATACTACGCATCTAGTCCATTTCACGTAAGTGACGTTATCTTTAGAAAAAGCGAAGCTAACATTCCCAATGATGTTATCCAATGGATGGTCATGTGTCCATTTTCTAAGGTGCTCGTGTGGTTGTTGTTGAAGGACTGATGTAGCAGAGTTTATATCCCCTGATGAAGAAGGTTCAGGAGTTGGTTCAGGGGCAAAGATGTTTTCAAATGGAGCATCTTCGGGAGTAGCAAAGGGATTAACTTCATCATTGGTGCTAGAGACAATTCCATGATGTACATTCGATGATTGATGATTTGTTGATGAGACAGAGTGATCAGCAGCAGGCGCTTCTTGACTTAATGATATTGAAACTAAAGAGTTGACTTCATTGACAGAGATAGGAGCAGCCTATGTTGTTGGAGTTGATAGATCAGTGGCACTTGGCTCATAATGTTCATCAAACATTGGATCAAACAATTTCTTCAAATCATCTTCAGATGGAGGTACATATGGAGTTGCTGGAGAGGAAATAGGTACAAGGGATGAACCAATTGGACTCATTTGAAGTGCGGGTCCAGATCCGGATTGTCCTGGAGCCATTTTCCCGGACAGCTCATCGAATGTAACGTGAATAGTTTCCATGATATCTCGAGTTCTTTTGTTGTAGATTCGGTAACCCTTCTTGTTTGGTGCATAACCTAAAAAAACTCCAATGTCTGCTTTAGCTCTTAATTTACCTAAATCTTGACCGTCATTTGTTGGATAGCACAAAGTACCAAACACACGAAGATAGGATAGATCAGGTTTTCGTTTATGAACAAGTTCGGAGTTTTTCCATGAGAGGTGTGAATAAGGGAACGATTTTGGGTGTAGCATGCAGTGGCAATGGCTTCAGCCCATAGAAACATTGGAACTTTCGAATAAATTAGCATTGTTCTAGCGGCTTCCACAAGAGTTCAATTTCGTCTTTCAACTACACCGTTCTGTTGGGGAGTTCGTGGAACACTTCTTTGAGGACTGATTCCAACACTTTCATAAAATTGACTTAAGTCTCGGTTAACAAACTCTGTGCCATTGTCAGTTCGAACAATTCTAACCGTGTTGTAAGACGAACATGAAGTTGCTTGATAAGTTTGATGATGACAGCTGGAGTTTCATCCTTAGTCCTCAAAAACTTTACCCAAGTAAATCTAGAGTAGTCATCAACAACGACTAAAATATATTTCTTCCCATTAATTGATTGCACTCTCATTGGTCCGCACAGATCCATATGAAGGGTATGAAGAACTTCTATTACAGAGTTTGTGGGTTTTGGTTTGTGGGCATATTTTGTGCTTTTTCCCAATTGACAAGCTGAGCAAAGATGATCTTTCTCATATTTTAATATGGGTAAGCCTCTGACAAGATCCTTTCTGGAGAGGTTGTTTATGGTGCCGAAGTTCAAGTAATTGAGACGACGATGCCATAACCAAGACTTTGTTTTAGAAGCCTTTGACAGCAAGCAGATTGGAGAAGACTTCATCATGTCATCGATAGAGATGGTGTATAAGTTAGAACCTCGAGTACCTCTTAATAATTCTACACCGTCAAGTTCTCTAAAGAAGGAAGTATGTTTTCGAAAAGCCACTTCAAGATCGGAATCACAGAATTGACCAACAGAGAACAATTTATGACCAAGACCTTCCACATAGTATACCCGGGAAATTACACTATTTCCAACCACATAATCTCCATAACCCATAATAGCTCCAAAATGGTCGTTTCCGAATCTAACAGTCCCAATAAATTTACTCACGAAGTTCATGAGCCACGAGCGATCTCCAGTCATATGCTTTGAACAGCCTGAGTCCAGGTACCACAGAACAATTTGAACGATCTGCAGTTGAACACAGACAAGAATGGATGACTGGATAATTGGGATCCCCATGCAAGAATGGGTTCCATTTGGTTAGTAACAGTGATTGGATCACCCACATCAGACATAGAAGCATTCATATTAGAAATTGAGGCAATGGAATCATTATAAATAGATGCAGTACTAGTGTTCGTATTTGCCCTACTCAAAGTATGTTCACTTCTTAAGGGAACAGTTCTACCAGTAGGCATCCATTTTCTAGTGGGCATTGCCTGATTTTTCTTATGGCCAACAGGTATCCATTGATAACCTATCTTACTAAATGTTCTTCCTGTGGACTTCCACTATTTTCTAACTTTCTTTTGCCTTTGCCTTTTCGCCTTCTTAGCATGATATTTTGCATTAACAATGTTAATTGGAGATTTGACAGTATTAGACAAAGCTTTCACACCACATTCATGATTAGAAACATAATTCAAGCAGACATCATTACAAGGTTTGCAAATAGTATTAGAATTCGAATTAATTACAGTACGCTTATGGCTAATACTAGAATCAACACGATTCGTTTTATTCGACTCAAGCTTAAAGTTCCTAGGTTGGTCTTCTACTCTCTTCCAATGCACATTCTTAGCTTGCGAGGTCCTATCATTCCTTGTATTGTCTTGAGACTTTGACCTGCTCGCTTTAATGTCACCGATTACTCCTGTAGAGGGAATGGGAACATTAGTTGGTTTTGCTACTCTTTGCATTTCCTGTTTAGATGTGCTGGGATCTGAACTACATGCAGGCACACTAAGGTTCACTTTCTTAACACTAACAGATATGGAATCTGACCTACTTGAAGGTATACTCCAGTGCTCATTCAAAATATTGGGCATCGAATGGATATCATACTTGGTACTAGGCATAGAACACGGAATCAAAAGATTAACTCTCTCACCTAAGGACTTAGGGCATATTGTGATTAGGCATTCTAGAATTTCTTGAGATCGTTTGGCATATAAGCATGCATGCCCAATTGCATTATCAAGTGGTTTCTCTAACTTATCCTCTTCAACAATCTCACGGAGACATTCTAGACAATCCTTAAGGGATGAGAAATATGTTTGAATAGCAAGTTTATTATTCCTAAGATGAGGAGGAACATATTTCACAGACAAAGCATATTTATTACAAACAGGTACCTTTGATCCATCATTCTCCCCATTGGTCATTGGCATTTTCCCTTTTACCTGGCTCTTCAGATTCTCAATTTCCTTTTGCAATGAAGCTATTTGATCGTTATTTTTATTACGAGTGACCTTTATTGATTCAAATAACTCATTGAAATGACGTTTAACTTTTTCATTTTCTTCTAGAAAGCTCTCGTTTTCCTTTTGTAATGCATTTACTAAGTTTTGAAGATGAAACGTTTGAGAATTCTGAGAATCTAAAGAAGGAGGCATTTGGGAGCCAGTCACATTGTTCTTATGACCCTTTAATTGAGAGATTTGGGTTTTCAACTTTCTGATCGTGTTACAATGAGCTTGAATCTGTTCTTCACGTTTGTTAATTTGAAAAACTGCATCAAACTCTGGAGCATCTGAGGATGTCTTGATATTTGAGGTTTTGACATTTTCTTTAAGATGTTGATATTTTAGTTGTAAATTAAAATGCTCAACCTCTAGTTTAGAAAAATGTTTAACCAAATTGTCGTGATCATCCAGTTCAATTTTCTCATTTAGTTTAGAATTAGTTTTTTCAAGCTCAATGACACGATCATGGGAGACTTTCAGAGCACCAGATAATTCATGAAATTGAGAATCATTAATGGAACAATTTGTAGCAGTGTAAAACACATCTTGAGCAATACATTCAGAAATAAGATTCTCATTCAAGGTATGCAGATTCTTCCTTTCAATTTCATTATATTTAAGTTCCCGTTCATAATCATTGACCTCGACAATCATTGCATCAAATTCCTTTTCCATTTCTTTAATATCTGTGTTTATTCCAATTTTAAGACTCTCAAATTGACCTTTTAATTGTTTAAAGAAAGGCATGACCTCGGTTAAATAACATTCTTTAGTTTGCTCAAAACCCCTTTCCCCCTCAGTTATCCCTGTAGGTGTGATTCTCTTCTTACACGTTTTCTCAAAATCAACAAACAGTTGATAAACAACATATAGGCTGATTAAGGTCCTGTTATTAGTGGCAATAGATCTAGGAACTAGGTTCATTGGTGTATTAGGAGGATACACAGTTGCTTTTGGCAATTTCCTAGGGGGAGAGTTAGTTACAACAAGATTCTCTGCTTTTTGCTTGTCTAAATCCATTTTCCAAAACACTTGTTCGGGAGTTAGAAGTGTCTGAGTTAAAAGTGTCTGAGGCTTAAACTTATTTAGGGAGATCCAGTTTTTCTTAGTGTAATCATGAGGTGTGATAATTATTTTCTTCTCTTTACATTTAGGATCATCTAGTTTCTTATTCATCTTCTCCCTAGTGACTTCATCAGATTTCTTATCTTCCTCTGTGCACTCAAAGCAACTAGGTTTATGTCTAGGTTTAAGAATCTCATTGCCATCATATATTACATTTTGAGCTGCTTTTGCTATCTTCCCGTACTCAGGGTTGGGTTTATCTATAATGGGAACACTATGTTTGTCGCTTAAAACTCTATGCTTAGTGATCATGTGAGCAGTCTGAATGGTATTCCCTTGTACGTACAACTTATTCTCAAGTTTGTTTTTCAAAGATTTTAGATTGGAAAAATCATTCAAAAGTTTTGATTCCTTAGCATTGAATTCTTGCTTAAGCATTTTCACATTTTCTTGAAGTTCTTGTTTTTGCTTAGCAGTTTTAGAAAGCTTTTCTTGTAAGGAGTTTAACTCTTGTTTTAATACTTCTTCTATAAAATTACTTTTTCTAATAATTGTACGCATTTGGTTATCCATATCCTGCTCACGGGTAGTTAACTCAAACTTAGCACGCTGTTCATAAATAGCAACTTGTTCCTTATAGGTATTGAGCTCAGTGGTCAAGGAATCATCAGGCACAAATACAGTGTAATCATCAGGCATGCATTCATTGTTAATTACAGAAGATTCATCACTAGGTACAACAAGACTGTCATCTTGTTTCACATATTGTTCATATGGGATAACATTGTTATTTCCCATATTTTCAATATCTGACTCAATGACTTCAGAAGATTGTACTTCATGGTGAATCTTTTGCTCATCAACCACATCATATAGTTTGAGTACCTCTTTAATGATGGATTCCTTGGATGAACTGGCTTGTTGAGATGAAGAGGTAATTGGAGAAATATTAGCCATGAAGATAGTTTGTGCACATGGTTCATCATCAACGTCCGAGTCAAATGCATCACAGTCTGCAACTTGAAAGGCGTTGGGATTGTTCTGAGCAGCATGCACTGGTTGTTCGTCCACATCTCCATCATATGTTCTAGCATTCCCATCAATCAAGAACAATAACTCCTCTTCATTCAACATTACACCATTATCTTGTGCTTGAACCAACAACATCTTGTCCCTGAAGTATTCTGCGTTTTGAGGACATTTTGGTTGAGTACAGTTCCTAGCAATGTGCCCTTCTCCACCACAGTTGTAGCACTTGATTGGCTTTGCTTGACCCTGGTTTCCATTCCTTCCCCAATTCTGATTTGCAGCATAGCCTCTACCAGCTCCACCTCTTCCTTGTTCGTACTGCCTTTCTTGAACTGGCTGTACTGTAAGCTTTCCATCTCTGACCAAAGCATGGTTGTGTAGATTGGATGCAGTCCTGATTTCATTGTTAGTGTGAAGTCTGTTGGTATGTGCAGAGAATGTTAAGTTTTGTTTAACCATAAGAGCCAATTTATTGATAAAGTGTTCCATGACTGCATTGGCATCAGGTTGCTTATATCCCGAATCAGGAACGGGGTTGTGATTATCATTTCCAGTGGGTGTGACTTGTGATGCTTTGGTGAAGAATGCAGTAGTATCATTTGATGAGCTTGTTTCTCCTGGTTGAGATTTGAACTGTTCAAGAATCCTTTTTTCAAACATAGCATGTTTCTCATTCTGAAGAAGGAAGGCATACAATTGCTCATAGTTGGTGTTCTTTAGTCCTTTGGTAAGCTTCACAAAAGTGACAAACTTGTGCCATTCGGGATTCATGTTGTTTATGAATTTTAAGTTCAGCTGAATGTTTGGCATAGTCATCTTGATATTCCTCATATCATTTACCAGCTTGTGGAATCTCACGTAATATTCATAGACACTCTCTTCAGGTTTCATCTTAAAGTGTTCAAATTCATCATACAGCTGTGATTCTCTGTCTTCGATAGTCAATTCAGAACCCGAGAGAAGCATCATGACATTATCCCAAACCGCCTTGGCTTCTGTGTTGTGATTGATCAGCTTGTAGATATCTTTTGGAAGACCCTGAAGTATGATGTTAGAAGCCCTGATGTCAGCATCAAATCTCTTTTTCTCCTTATCACTCAGCTCATCATATGTCTTTGGTCTGTCTAATCCAAAGATCATTGTACCATCTACTGCAATATCAATTAAGTCTCTTGTGGTCTCAACCTGATAAGGTCCTTCATCAATTGACTTAAGGATGTTCACCCCATTCTCCTTTCCTAAGCAGTACAGCCTGATTCTTCAGCAACGGAAGACATGTTTAAATTCTATGGGATTTTACAAATCTTTGACTTAACCGGGAAATAGATTCTTTCACGGGATTTTACAAAATCAAGAGAGAAACCGTAAAACTTATACAATTATGCGTAGACAGCAACTTTACATGTAGCAGCTTAGGCGTAACAACAAACTTACGCGTAGACACAAGCTTATGCGTAGACAGAGCTTACGCGTAGTCTAGAGCTTACGCGTAGAGTTTTAGGGAAAAAGGCTTAAGTTTATGCGTAAACCAAAGCTTAGGCGTAAGAACCTTATGCGTAAGTTTCCTTTAGGCGTAAGACAAGCTTATGCGTAAGAGAAAGCTTATGCGTAAGAATTTTTTTACGCGTTAGTTTTATGCTTATGCGTAAAATTAAGGTTTTACCCACAAAAATCTCTTACACTTCACAGTGCACGAGATATCCAAAGTCGAAGTGTTTTTCAGGCTTATCCAAGCAAGAAGAACACTGAGTAACCACCAGAAATGAAGATCTCGTGAAAAACACTTTACGAGTAGGATTCAGCTTACGCGTAGAACTAGGGTTTTCATATGCGTAGGAAGTACAAAATTTGCCAAACACGATTTTTCGAACAAAACCGTTTAGAAAACTATATTAAGATGATGAAACAATCTTAAAAACACCAAAACACCAAGACTTGACGATCAAAACCACAATTCTCTCTTATGCGTAGATCCGTACACACGTATCCAAACACTCTTAAAAACCAAGAAAAACTTGTAAAGTTTGAAACTTTTTGCAAGAAACTGAAATTTAAGCACTCAATAAACCTTAACTCACAAGAATCTTGGAATAAAAAGTGTAAATTTTAAAGCTTTAAGGATACAAAAGTACGTATACGAGACTACTCATAAAAACCCTTTTACGCGTAAAACAAAACTAAACCTTAACCCAACAATCACTATCAAACCAAGAACATGAGAGATGGATGATCAAACCATGGATCTTGATACCATTTGTAGGATCTTGGTTTATACCAAACACATATTAGGCGGCGTTAGGTTAAGGGTTTAGAGAGAGAAAGTGGGAGAGAATGGGAACCTTAGAGAGACAAAGAAAAATGTATTATGAAAGCTCCAACCCTTTGCCTTGGAGGGCAAATGGTATATATAGGGTACAAGCTTAGACGACTCTATTAGGCTATGGATCAGGCATACAGTAGGTAAAGACCTATCCGTCCTCCACGGTGTTACAAAGTAATCTAAATACAATCACTGAATTACTACGACTACGAGCTTTCTAACGAGTATACATACTTGAGGTGACCGACACTTTAAGTACTGGATTTACTAAATCCCAACACATGAATTGTCCCAAAATAACATGTCTATTTTGTATCCAATACATCCAATATGTCCACGCCCGTCATGTACGATATAAGTTTAATATGTATGTGTATATATATAATCCGTTGCAAGTCCAAGTGTTAAAAATCAATCCCCCATTTTTTGCCGAAACATACCAATGGTGACCAAGCTAAATCAAATAAGTTATGTCTGATAAGTGATCCAATATCAATCAATTTATACAAGGTCGACTATTTTTAGTCTGACGTCCAATAATATTTGCTCCCCTCTTAGTTCATAAATCAGTTATATGATAAGTCCGTTAAATCTAGAATATTATGTCCAACATAATTATCAAGTTCCAAATATCCAAATTTGATAAAGGATTTACACATGTTAAATACAATTTAACCAAAATAGAAAACTTAAACTCATTTAGTTTAGTGGGCTTTGGCCCGATTAAATACTAGTCCAATACACCCTCTTTGTTTTGTTCGGCCTTGGCCCAAATTTAAAACCAAACGTACCCATTTTGTTACCACTTAACTAACGCACCCTTGTGGTTTTGACAGCGAGCATACAAACAAACACTCCTTGAGGTTCGGACTGTAGAAACAAACACCCTCTTGGGCGTGGCTGCAATAGCAGGCACCAATACGACAACAACAAACACCCTATTGGGTGCTTCATTGTCCCAACAGCAAAAGCAAACGCACCCCTACGGGGTGGCTGTGAACGAGCCAACTAGACACACCCTTAGTGTATAGCTGTTAAACCGAACCAAACACAAACACTGTTAATAAGCTGAATTCAAATGGGCAACCTACAGAAGTCGGGATATGCTCTAACATACGCACCCTTGGTGGGTTGAGACACATCAAAACAAACACCCCTGGTGGTACCTTTCCAGACGAGGACCAGGATTAACAAACACCTTTGTGCGTTGTTTTGGTTCACCGGCACAAATACACACAACTCATGGGATGGTTTGAACCGTGCACATACCAAACACCAAGCACACCCTAATCAGGCTGCGGTGTGGGTTGACATAATCAAACCAGATGCACCCTATTGAGTGGCTGTGACATGCGGAAAACACCCTCTTTGGGTGGTTTCTTGGCAAACCAAACAAAATAAGCGCAACCTTATGTGCTTCTCTCGGACGGATTGAAATCACAAGGTAAATATACCACCAACTAGATCATAATTCTAGTTAATTAATCCTAAACCAAATACGTAAATCCAACATCATACCCGAGACCCAAGTGGTCTTGGCTTAATCCAAACGGGTTCACCTTAGACCCGAGACCAATCCATAACAAACAAACCCTTATTTGATTTTTATAAACCACATGAAATATATATAAAAAACGTGTTAATCCGGTTTTAGTATCCACGAAATCAATAATAGCGATTTACTAGTTGATTTGAATAAAAGGTTAACAAAGGTAATTCTTTGTTTGTCGACTTACCAGGAAACGGACAAGAGGAAAATGTGAGGAGATAGAGGGAGATTGTGACACGATGGAGGCTATGGTGATGGTGGTGGCGTTACACGATCAGAACCAAACAAATCCTTCCCTACCGTGATCCAAACTCAATCTAAACCCATGACCACGATCCCTTGACTTTGATGATGATGGTGGTAGCAGATTATGGCGGCTGTGGCAGTTGGATGGTGAGGCGGTGGTGATGTTGCTGCTGTTGTCGTTTGAAGAGAGAGAGAGAGGAGGAGAGCGAGATGTATTTGAGAGAAAGAAAGATAAGATCTAATATATGATCTTATCTGTTTATAAGAGATATAAGGCGGTGTAATAAGGGGTACCGTGTATCCTGTCTCCCGTTGAGTTAAAATATAAATATGGTACCTCAGTTTAGTGATTGCGATAAATATATTTCTGAAAGTGTTGTTATAAAAATTAACGTATATATAAAAAAAAATTATTATCGTCTCCGGAAAAAAATTAATTATCGAGATTAAACCAGAACTAATGTGTTGTCGGTTACGCGTTATATGTAGTTTTCACGTTCTACGAGTTAACATCTCGTTAAATAGAAAGAAGCGAACGAAAACATTTAGAGATTAATAATTTAAATCAGAGTGGATTAATTATCTTGAGAAGTTACCGGTTAACTACTGGTTACAGTTATTGCGTTTACTTTACAAGAAAAGTCAAATAGTCAAAAGTTAACTTTATGAAAATTTACGTCACATTAGTTGGTTTTTCTTAATCAGATAAACTAATAACGTTTTTATCTACAAAAAATTTGACGTAGAAAATAACTAAATATTCTTTTATTGGAATATTATATTTGTTTGATACAAGGTGAAATTTACCGGCGGTTACAGTCTCACCCCCTTATGGGAACTTCGTCCCGAAGTTCAGTGAGTGTTATCTGTTGACGGTGTATCTGAGTTCATTTTCACGTTCCCACATGAATTCAGGAACTCTTCCCGAGTTCCATCGAACTTTGACATTAGAAATACAACTTGCTTAAGTCGTTTGGTTTCTCAGTAGGTTTTCCGATAGGGTTCAGGTGTTCATCAATTTGGATCTCTTCCAGAGAGATAATGAGTGCCTCATTCGTATAACGCTTCTTCTAATCATATAACCGAATGAACGTCGTATACACTGGTAAATTCGGGTGGTAACTCGAATTTGTAAGCTATCGATCCAATTAAAATGAAGATTTTGAAAAGTCTAATGTTGAGATGTCTGGGAAAAATGTGAGTGTTTATGATGAATTCTGATCTCACGCTCCCAAGTGTAATCAGGAATTCTCTTAAAGTTTTATCATTGTGCAAAAGTTCTGATTAATATCAAGCTTCAAATTGGTATATTCCAAGGGATAATATAAAATATAGATAATTGGAGGATTAACGAAACTCTAGAGTAATGTTGCAGGGCCAGTTGAAGGCACCACAGGCATAAATGTTATATCAGTGGTCAGAGGTTGTTCTTACAAAGAGTTTTGGAGCTACAAGCTCAACAATTTCAAAGTCACGGAAAGAACGGTTGGTTTGGCTCGTTGGTTTGAGTGGACAAAGTCAGTATTTCTAATCATCAACTATAATGAAGAGTGCAAAGTCAAACATGCCGCAAGCATACTTCTGAATGATGCTTTGTCGTGGTAGAATGTTGTTGCTCAATGTATTAGTGTTGAGAATGCATACAAAATTGCTTGGATTAAGTTAAATAAGTTATTGATCAAGAAGTATTGCCCTCAGAATGAGGTGCAAGAAATGAAGGTGATTTTAAAACCTTGTTGTCAGAGATATTAATATCACGACTTATAGCCTGTTGTTTTCAAGAGTTGGCAGTATTGTAAATTGTAAGTTATTCAGGTATCTTTGTCTGGGACGGATAGTTGGGTAAGATGTTCGTGACCCCGAAAGAATTATTGTCTAGTAAGATAGGTTTTCAGATGTGACGTAATAAGACATTTTCGCAGAAGTCAACGTTTTGATGTTTCTTAGCATAAGAAAGTTTGATAAGGTTTGACCAGAGATTTCTAATTCGTAAGAACAAGTATCTTCAGAAAAATGTCATCACAAGTTTCATCATTGAGGAAAATGAAACTTTAAAGGAAAGTCTTTAGGGGTGAAAGTGTCTTAGAAGAAATGTAATTAAGTATGTATGAATCCATAAGTTTTAAATGCCTAAGGTTAGAGTACAATTGTTAAGGTTATGCTCGTTGGTAGTTTATCCTATAAAGACTAGCATGGTGCTACCGTCCTCTCGGATTTTGACGGTATAAAATAAAGAGTCTTCACCTGTTAAAAATATCTGGAGAGAACTTGAATGAATGTAGAGGAAGTTGTTGAACTTCAGATTTTGCAATGAAACTTGTTAAATAAATTCCTTAAGTGACAACATGGAATCAGTTTCAAGTTAGAGGTCTACATGTGAATTCAGAAGTTCTCTTAATTTCAAATAATTCTAACACCTCAGTTTTTGTAAATAATAAATCAGTTTGTTCCTTAGCAATTTCCCATTAAATGTTTACTATTTATTATTTCATAACAAAGAGTTTGATCTATTATGAAGATTTGGTTCAGATATAAAAGGAGATATCGGTTATCCTTTAAAGCTTTTCAAGGGAGTAAATAGTTTATAATGTAATGGTAGCATAATTTGTAAAACGGTTTGTGAATCCATTTATTGTGTAATAAGGATAATGTTTTGTCATTTGCAAATTAGTGGTAAATCGTAGTTTGTGATTTAGTATTCAAAGCATCAACTTGTTAAGTTTTTTTTAGCTTATAGAATAATAGAAAACGATTTATTATTTATAGAATAGTAGTGAAATCATAGTTATATTTTGTGACGTTTTGGTAAGACAGCTGTTGGAATCACTCCTAAACCATAATCAAGTGTTAGTAATTAATATGTAATAGTTAGCTTTATTATGGCCTTTATGTTTGTAATTAGCCTTAGGCTTGTGTAGAAGGCCCATGAGCCTAGGCCTTAGTCCATTAAGGAAAGGATGGAAACTAGGAGTGTTGCCCTAGCTTTCCTCCTATAAATACTCTTGTAAACCTTCATTTGAAGGTTGGTTGTTCAAGTTTTCTTTCATTCATATTCTACGCGTAAACCGTATTACTAATATCGTGTGTGTGTGTTTGTTTACTTGTTCAATCGCCTTAACCTATTTCTATATTACTTGTGTTTGTAAATCTTGTGACCTAACAGTGGTATCAATCGCCTACTAGTTGGGTGAATCGTGTTTGTTTTTGAAGTGGGTTTCGGTCCTACGCCTAAAACGCACGTTTGATACTTTGGTTCACTTAAAAACTTGTTTTTTACACTTTTTAATCCAAGATTCTTGTACTTTCAACATTTTAAGGTGTTAAAATACTTGTTTTTGGCAAAAAGTTTCAAACTTTATGCGTGGATAGTTGTTTTTGATCGAGTTTTTGAACGAGGGTTCTATCCTACTCGTAACTGTTTTAGAGGCTTTGGTTCATCAAGTTTCACACTTTTGTGTATTTTTGGTGTTATTGAAGCTATTTTATCACACAAAAACTGGTTTAGGAACACTTTTGGACAGAATCAAAATTTTGAGCATTTCTACGCGTAGTAAAACCCTAAAACTACGCGTAAGTGCTTCCTTGGTTTGATCTTCATTTTCGTGGTTTATTCCGTGTTTTCTTACTTGGATAAGTCTGAAAATACGTTGACTTTGGATATCTCTTGCACTGTGATAGTGTAAAAGATCATTTGGGCAAAAACCCTAAAATTACGCATAAGCATAAGCTTACGCGTAGAAATCCTACGCCTAAGATTTTTCCTACGCCTAAGCCTAGTCTTACGCATAAGAAAATCCTACGCCTAACTTTCTACGCCTAACTTTTGTCTACGCCTAACTTTAGTGCTTTTCCCTACTTACGCGTAAGCTAAATCCTACGCGTAACTCCTTATTGTTACGCGTAACTTTGGTGTTTTTACGCATAAGTACTACTTGGTTCTTGTCTTTTCTACGCCTAAGGACACTTCATCAACAAAGGTTCATTCGACTACAAAGATCCATTTTTACCAACACAATTTTTCAACATGTCTTAACCTCCATACTCTAACTATTTCCCTTACACTTATCCTCAACGACAACAACAACTAAGTCCACAACATCAACATTGGAATCAACAACAAGCTATTTATCAACAACAATTTAATCAATAACATACTCCACAACTTGGTGCCATTCCCCCACCACAAATGGTTCAACCACCGCCAAGTCTTCAAGTTCAACCCTACACAAATGATTTCAATCAACATCCATCAAGGAACACTATGAAGGAACCCACTTGGTTTGCAAAGATGTGTGAAGCTTTAAGCAGCCAACAATCAATTCATGAAGCTGGATCACTTGATAGACCTCCAATGCTCACTCCAGGAAACTACGATCAATGGGTGATAAGGTTCTTTAGGTTTTGTGATCTGAAGAAGCCACATGGAAAGTTCTTAAAGAAGGTTATCTTGGAAGGTCCATTTGAGATGCCTACTGTCATTGTACCCGGAGATCCAAATGCCATTCCACCAAGAGATGAACAAACGAACATTGCTACTGTTACAGACTTGAATCCTCAAGAACTTCTCCACTATGAAGCAGATGAACTTGCAATGGAATATATCCTCTTAGGATTACCAACCCCAATTCTTCGTAGTGTTGATGCTCAAAAGACTGCACAGAAAATGTGGGATCATATTCGTCTTCTTATGGAAGGATCGGTACTCAATCAGGAGGATTTGGAATCCAAAATTTACTTGGCTTATGAACACTTCATGATTGAACCTGGAGAGACACTAGAGTCCTATCATCATCGTTTTTCAGACATCATCAATGATTTGGATAAACACAACATCATCATGCCAAGAATTGCAGTGAATACTAAGTTCCTGAGTAGTCTTGGTCCTGAATGGGAGAAGTATGTCATTTTTCTCCGTCAAGCGAAGAATATGCATCATTCTACATATGGATTGTTGTACGATTACTTGAAGCCTCATGAGAAGGAAGTTGATCGGGAAAGGATTCTCCGTGCTCAAATTGCTCCACCTACACATCCGGACAATCAACAACTTGCCTTATATGCTCAACAAAGTTATCCTCCTCAACAAGCAACTCAACCAACTGCCTCAGTCACACCAAACGATCAATCACAGCAACCTCAACAAAATCAATTGGTTCCTTACAACAACAACAATGATCAAGCACTTCATAGTCAAACTAATGAGGAATCCGATCCATTCGAAGCATTGCAACAGGGATTTGTTATGATTGCTAATGCTTTTAGCAGTTATACAAACAAATCCAACAATCGTATTCATTCCTCATCCAATACACGAAATCAGGCTGTTGTGAACAATGGACGAGTTGAAGTTCAGAATCGTGGTTATGGTCGTCAAAATGGGAGGTGGTCAAGGGTTTAATGCTATGGGTAGGAATAACAACAGAGCTCAAGTGGTAGAACAGGGAAATGCTCAGAATGGGTTGAATGGTCTTCGATGCTACAACTGCAATGAGAAGGGACACCTGGCTAATGCATGCCCAAAGCCAAGGACTAGGGGCAGTGCTTATTTCAAAGAGGCTCTTCTTTTAGCTCTTAAGGATGAAGCTGGTGGATCTCTCACAAACAAAGAACAGAGCTTTATGGCAGATGCAGACTCAGATGATGATATGGAGGACTTGCAGGCCAATGCAACTGTTATGTTGATGGCTAATATGCAAGAGTTACACATGAGTGAAACAGGCCTAGTGTATGACACTGATGGCTTGTCTCAGGTACCCGAACAAACGATCATCATATCTGAACTAATATCTCCGCCAATATCTGAATCTGGCACGGATCAGACTGTTCAAAATGAGTCATCTACATCTCATTCTGACGATTTTCAAGTTAACCCTGTAGTTACATTTGACGATCAAGGTGACCTTATGGTTTCCTTTGATAATCAAATTGACTCCGTGGTTGTACTTGAGGATCAAAATAATGATCATGTTGTAACTCACGTTGAACAAGCTGAACTGTTGCCTCATATAGATTTTGCTCGTTTAATTCAAGACCATCAAATCAAAATGGAGGAATGTTATGCATTAAATAAGGACTTAAAAAGCAAAAATGCACTGTTAACCAAGGATTTTGAATGCTTACAAATGCAACTCAACTTTTTCAAAACTCAAGAAAACCGTGAAAAAGGTTTTGAAGCCGCTTTTGCTAAATCTCATCAAAACGAAAAATATTTAGAGAGACAGATGCGTGATCTAGCCGCTTCGAAGAATGCTTTGTTGTTTGAAATAGAACAACTGAAACATGAACATAAAAAGCAAATTAACGCTCTCAACTTGGAAAATCAAAAAGCTAAGGCTGAGTTGTTAAATTGTCAAAAACAGTTCTCAGCATACAAAAAGCATTCAACGAATCGGGTAGATGACCTTCTTGAATAAATTATCGGCTTGCAAAACAAAATCAAAGAGTTTAAAACTGTTGTTTACAAACATGGTGAATCAGTACCAGCTATTGAAAAGTTTACGTTAAAACCCAATCCGAAAGGATATGGACCAAATCTAGCTGATTACAAACCAAAGCTTTCACTAAAAACATTCAAACCAAATCCTGAAGTTTCCAGTGCAGAATATAAAATTAATGATACTGTTATGAGTGTTGTTGAATATCATCGTCAAGAGGAATTAGATGCAGAAGACGAGAGTCGATCAAAATTAAAAACTGTTGTTTACAACAAACCTTTTAATTATTCAAAACCGGTCACTTTCGTCACACCAACGGATTCTTCTAACACACCAAGGGTTATCATCAAAACACCTGAGTCTTCTAATGTTAATCCCCAACCAGATTATGCATAAACTTATGGTCCTTTACCTTCCATTAGTGAAGTAAACTCAAAACCTGAAAATCGAAAAATTCTTAGATATTTTGACATTTTCATGGCTGACCTCAAAATTTTACAACATGAGATAGAATATCGTTCTGAAATCAAAATTGATCATTTTCAATCGCCTCTGGCACGAGAACAAAGAGACATTTTTCAGAAAAATCTTTTACCTAACGTTAAAAATTTGAAAAGTTGTGCATTAGCTTGGGAAAAGGATTTTCATAAGGAACTTGGAGTGATGAAGGTCGTTTTTGAGAAAACCGAAACATCTATTTCTAATACTAAACGTAAAAAGAAACTGTTGAGAAAAGATGTTGATCGACTCTTGAAAGATGTTATCTGTGCGGATATCCATAATGTTGTGTTATTCTATTCTTTGCCACATGCATTTGATTATATCTCTGCTGATAATGTTGACTCTGTGGTAACTGTTGAGAATACTGATAATGTGCTTCAGATCGAGTCTTTAAAAGCTGAAAATAAACAATTACTTAACGAACTTTACAATGCAAAACGTCGTCTTCTTTGGTGTGAAAAAGATATTCACAATCATCAACTTAGTTTTCAAAAGAAAATCGCTCAATTGAGTGCAAAATATTCTGATCCTAAAATTGAGCAACTGGATGATCAAAACGTGTCTTTGAAATGTCAAATCTCAAAATATGAACAAGAACTTGTAAAAGTTAAACAGGAATATGGTGTCATATTTGATTTACTCAATAAGACTCGACATGAAGCATCAAACGAACTTGATCACTATCTTGCTCACACTAGAGATGTCATGAATTTTGCTGGAAATATTCGTTCTGAAAATCAAGATTTGATTCACACTATCTCGAAGTTAAGAGAAATGTTAGGAAAGTATGAACAACTTCCGCCAACCATCATTAAGAGATTAACACCTGTAACACTTAGTAATCGTGCACCTAGAATCCCTACTGCCAAATCACAAGTTGCTAACGTGCTTCCTTCTACTGAAACAGGAATAGTTGCGTCTTTTCCCAACGTCCGCACTTCACAGCCTAGGAGCACTCAATCGAAGAATAGGAAGTTGCGACCTAAGAAAAGATCAATAAAGAATGCTAAAGTAGAAGAACACCATAGGACCATGAATAAGACTCATGTTGCTTCCACTATAGATGTTGCATCTGGCAAATGTAATAGAAATAGTGATGTAACGAATGCTAAACCTTTAAGCACTTTTGATATTCAGTTTGATGCACCTTGTGTTATTTGTCGTAAAAGTATGAATTCTGATTGTCATGAAAAATGTGTTGCTAAAGCTATAATCTCTCGTTTACGGAATCCTAAGAATCGGAATACCTCTAGGACCACTAATCATTCTAAGTCTGTGCTTGGTAGACCGCCTTCTTTAGATTCTAAGGCAAACATTTCTGTCACTGTAGCTCCAGTTTCACCTTCTAAGAATGTAGTACCACCTAGTGCATTCACTAAGACAAAAGCAAAGAGTAGTTATAGATGGCAGAAATGGATATATAACACACTAGGATTTACATGGATGCCTAAAGTCATTAATGTGTGCATGTCTCATATACCTGCTTCGGAACCCTCTAACATTTCGGGTTCCACATCTACTTCTATTCCATCTGTGTCGTCTGTGTGTAATGCAGGTGATACAGATCATTCTCTGGATTGTTGATAGTGGATGTTCCCGACACATGACAGGCAACCTTAAACTGTTATCAAACTTTATTGCAAAGTTCATTGGCACTGTCAGGTTCGGGAATGATTACTTCGCAGCTATCATGGGCTATGGAGATTATGTCAATGGGAACATCGAAATTAGCAAGGTTTACTATGCGGAAGGCCTCGGTCATAATCTGTTTTCAGTAGGTCAGTTTTGTGATGGAGATTTGGAGGTTGCTTTCAGGGAGAAAACTTGTTTCATTCGTGATCTACAAGGAAATGACCTTATGTCTGGCTCGCGTAATTCTAGTCTCTATACTATCTCTATGCAAGACATGGTTGCTTCATCTCCCATCTGCTTACTTTCAAAGGCAGCATCAACAAAATCCTGGCTCTGGCACCGTCGTCTCTCACATCTAAACTTTCAAACCATCACCAAACTTGCTCGACACAAACTAGTTGAAGGTCTCCCACGATTCCGGTATTCAAAAGATCACCTTTGCTCAGCCTGTGAACAAGAGAAAAGCACTCGTGCTCATTTTCCTTCAAAGGTGGAACACAGCTCTCAGCATGTGCTTCATCTTCTTCACATGGATTTGTGTGGCCCGATGCGAGTGCAAACGATCAACGACAAATGCTACATCTTAGTAATTGTTGATGACTACTCACGATGGACTTGGGTCTACTTTCTTCATAGCAAAGACCAAGCTCCATAAATGATCATCACCTTTCTCACAAAAATACAGGTTCAGCTCCGCAACACCGTCAGGCTAATCAGAACAGACAAAGGAACTGAATTTGTTAACCAAACCCTTCGTGAATTCTATGAGAAAGTGGGAATTCAGCATCAAACATCTACTGCACGTACACCTGAACAAAACGGAGTTGTTGAAAGACGAAACCGAACGTTAGTGGAAGCTGCAAGAACAATGTTAATCAATGCTAAACTTCCAAATTACTTGTGGGCAGAAGCCGTATCTACTGCATGCTACACTCAAAACCGTTCTATGATCACAAAACGCCACAACAAAACACCTTTCGAGCTTGTCCACAACCATAAACCGAATCTCAAACACTTTCATGTATTTGGATCCCTTTGCTATCCGAATAATGATCGTGATGATTTTGGAAAGCTCAAAGCCAAAGCCGACATTGGAGTCTTTATTGGATATTGTGAGAATTCTAAAGGTTACCGGATCTGGAATCGTCGTACAAAACAGGTGATGGAAACGATTCATGCTCATTTTGATGAACTCACGAAAATGGCTTATGAGTATAACAACTTAAAACCCGGTCACAACCTTTTAAACTTCCCCAACCCCCATCATCAGCTAAACAAAGCCCCCAGCTCACTCGTCAACAAATGGAAAGGTTATTTGCTCCTCTGTTCAGTGACGATATTGATGAACGTGCTCCAGGTGTATCCGCTGTTTCCGCTGCGCAACCTGATAATATTCCTATACCTGATACACCTGCTACAACAACTACTGTTGAAGATGCACCTACACCAGTTGACTCAAACACAACAGTTGAACATACCGCTTCCAACAATGATGAAACGGCTGATGATATTCTGAATGAAGTACCTCCACCTGCAGATTTTGATCAAAATGCATTCTTTAACCCGTTTGCTAATGAGACTGCTGCACCAGATGTCGCGGAATCTTCAACAAACCATTTGAATCCTCAGAATCTGCACAATGTATACCAACATCAACCATCTACACATAGATGGACAAAAGACCATCCTCTGGCTAATATTATTGGCAACCCGAATCAACCAGTCGTTACGCGATAACGTCTTCACACAGATGGCGAACATTGCATTTATGCACTCACTGTCTGCCAATCTGAGCCTAAAAACATTAAAGACGCAATGACAAAAGACAACTGGATTGAATCCATGCAGGAAGAACTCAACCAATTCAAACGTCTTGAAGTATGGGAACTGGTTGGAAAAACAACAGGGGTCTACGTCATTGGTCTAAAATGGATTTGGAAAAACAAATTGTATGCTGAAGGGAACGTCATCCGAAACAAGTCACGTCTAGTTGCTAAGGGCTATTGTCAGGAAGAGGGAATAGACTTTGAAGAATCTTTTGCTCCGGTTGCTCGTCTTGAGGCTGTTCGGATATTTCTCGCATTCGCGGCTCATATGAATATGACGGTCTTTCAAATGGATGTCAAAACTGCGTTTCTCAACAGACAACTGAAAGAAACGGTTTATGTCAGCCAACCCGAAGGATTCGTTGATCCAGAGTGCCCGAACCATGTCTACAAACTGAACAAAGTTCTTTATGGTCTCAAACAAGCCCCTCGGGCATGGTACGATAAGCTATCATCTTTCCTCATTGCTAATAATTTCACCAAAGGCTCGGTTGACCCAACTCTTTTTATACAATATCACGGGGCACATATCTTAATTGTTCAAATTTATGTGGATGACATCATTTTTGGGTCTACACATAAAAAGTTTTCAACCGCGTTTGCAAAACTAATGAAGAAAAATATTGAAATGTCCATGATGGGTGAACTAACGTTCATTCTAGGACTGCAAGTTCATCAATCACCCCGTGGTATTTTCTTGAGTCAGTCCAAATATGCCCTTGAACTGTTAAACAAATTTGGAATGACAACTTGTGACACTTATGCCACACCAATAGCTCATACCAAGAAGCTAGATGCTAATTTACATGGGAAATTAGTTGACCCTACCAAATACCGAAGTATTATTGGGTCTCTCATGTATCTAACAGCTAGCAGACCTGATATTGTCTTTGCCGTTTATCTATGCTCCCGTTATCAGTCACGCCCAACTGAAACCCACCTCTCTGAGGCTAAAAGAATCCTCTGATACATAAAGGGAACAATTAACTTGGGGATCTGGTATCTGAAGGATTCTGGGTTTGAACTAATCGCTTTTTCAGACGCTGACCACGCAGGATGCTTAGACTTAAGGAAAAGCACTTCAGGAGCTCTATAATTTCTCGGTGATAAACTGGTGTCTTGGCAATCAAAGAAGCAGGATTGTACATCGCTTTCATCAACCGAAGCAGAATATGTAGCCATGTTCGCGTGTTGTGCTCAAGTCATCTGGATGAGAACACAACTCAATGGCTATGGTTACGTATTTGACAGAATCCCGATGTATTGCGACAATCGGAGTGCCATTGCGATCTCGTGCAACTCAGTTCAGCACTCGAAATCAAAGCACATCGATCTTCGCTATCATTTCATCAAGGACCACGTGGAACAGGGTACCGTTGAATTATACTTTGTGGGTACAGAATACCAATTAGCAGATCTTCTCACCAAAGCCTTGCCTCCCGCTAGGTTTAATGAGCTGATCCACCGAATTGGTATGAGGTGTTTGACTCAAGAGGAATTGGATGACCTCTTAAAACAGTCTTAAAAACCTGTCAAACACCAAAACTCTCTTTTGTAAATAAATTTTTCAAAAACAAAATACAAAAATTTAAAACCTGATAAAAACAAAAATACTCTTCTAATCTATTTTTCTTTCAACATGGCAAGTACATTTCTTCCGTCAACACTTTTATCTTTCAAAATTCAGTATTTTTCCGATCAAGTGTTGAGGGGGAGAAAACAAAAATTTAACTGTTTCAAAACATCTGTGTACTTGCATGTTATCTTATCTCGGTTGTTTCTTTTATAAATGGTGGTGAAGTTTCTGGTTCAATGACACTCCTCGGACTAAAATTAATAACCTTTCATCATTTCTCTTAAGTCGAGGGGGAGTGTCGTCAAGTTTCTTTCTTAAAAACCTTTGTTTGGTAACCTAAATGGAAGTTAAATGGCTTTGTTTGAAAAAGGAAAAGGTGGAGGGACCAAAACTGTCAAAATGTTAAAGTAAACTTTAATAAAACTCCTCCCACCTACTTATTCACTTCACATTTATTACTTTCAACTTTTAACATCTACGCCTAAGATTCATTCGAGAAATCCGTTCTTTTGATCATCATTTTGTAAGTGTTTTAACGATCTTAACATGTTTTTAAGCTAAGGTTTTTAATTTCATGCAAATCCTACGGCTAAAAATTGTGTTACGCGTGATTATGTTCTACGCATAAGCGTATGAACACACAATCATTGTGTGTGTTTTTGGTTAAATGGATTGTGTCTAAACGCTTCTAATACATCAAGGATATCATTTTAACCATCAAAACCCACCCAGAAACACGTATTAATGATTTTTGAAAATTAGGGTTCTTGAGTCAAATTGGGTATTTTCGAATGTGAAGTGTTTTGGTCAAAAAGATTGTTGGGTTATGGTCATATGTTGATGAATTGATAATTTCCATGATTATTAACCACCAAGAAACACTAATTGGTTAACAATTTGATATTAGGGTTTAATGTTTATAACTTTGGGTAAACTTGATTCTCAACGAATTAGATGTTATAACTTGTTTCATAGACTCTCTTAACACTCTAGACCTACCAGAATTTGTTTGGTGCATATCCCATGGCTAGAAATGATACGCGTAAATCTTAACCCTTAGGGTTTTGACCTACGCGTATGACTTTCTACGCGTAACTATTAACGAATGATTCATGCCATGTTCTGTTGATAAAATGAAGTTTTGTGTTAATGTTAATGATTTGATGAACTTATTTCAGGCTTTGCTACGCATAATATTCAGAATCAAGGTCATTTGAAACTGTACGCATAAGGATTACCCTACGCGTAGTCAAGTTATGCGTAAGAATAATTCTACGCATAACCATTACGCGTAAGGTTCTACAATGGGACTACGCGTATCCTGTGAAGGATATGCGTAAACAGTGACCTCTACGCATAAGGTCTACTCTTACGAGTAAGCCTTACGCGTAAGGTATATATACGCCTACGCGTAAGCTCTACGCATAAGGTCCCCTTTTCCTACGCGTAACATTTCTTACGCGTAAGTTAGGATCCTACGCGTAAGCGTTCGTCTACGCGTATATCATCTCTGTTTACGCTTAACTTTGCCAAAACTACGCTTAAGCCTTAATTGACCTTCATTATGAGTTGTTACGTGTACAAACTTGTTAATAAACTTATCATATCATCACGAATCCAATAATGTCACTAATAAATTTAAACGTTTGATATGTTGTGAACCATAAGTGATAACATAAACTTTAAAACCTAAAGTTAACTAACTCACGAAACATTTCACGACGTCATTGGACTATTGGACAAACAAGTGACTTAGGACTCGTAACAATCATTGACACTGTACATTCTATAACTAGACAATAAGACCTTCTGTTGACTAACATTATGTCTTTCGATATGTTGGTTCTTTTGGCTAATGTTATTTCAGATCACGACATGGCTGAACAAATGAATGTGGATGCATTAGAAGTTCTTACAATTGCTGATATCTTTCCAGAGGGTTATCCGAGAAAGCTTGGAAAGAACAACCTTAGGGTTGACTTTGACACCCTCACATGCTCAGAATCTTCTTGTCTTATTGCAGTGGATATTCTCAGGAATCATCCTTACCAGAACATGCTCTCATACTCTGCCACAGTTCCAGAGGTCTACATTCAACAATTCTGGGATTCTATGCAGAGGATCACTGGCCAAAATGCTGTGAATGTGACTCTTAATCACAAACAAGTCACTATCACTCCTGATGACTTACGAGTTGTTCTCATCATTCCAGACATCGCTCTAACCGACTTCTTTGCTACCCCTACTGAAGAGACTGTCCTGCAATTCTTGATAGATATTGGTTATGATGAAGCTAAAGGAATTATTACTAAGCACTCTCACGTGGAGCTGAAGAATATTCCTCAACCATGGAGGACACTCTATATGATCATCACCAAATCAATCTCTGGTCGTGACAGTGGCTATGAGCATCCCAAGCTCATGGAACTGCAAATTTTCTGGTCATTGATCAACAAGAAGGACATTATAATTGAAGCACTGCTATGGGAAGATATGATGCTGTCTCATAAGAAGCTTGGCTCCAAAATTCCCTATGTCAGATACACCAAACTGTTGATCCAGAGAGCTCTTGGACTTCATCCTGATATCCCCATGAGACTCAATGACCCAGATAATCATGACATCTTGACTGAGCCCATACTATCTGTCAGAATCAAAGAATCGTCTACGAAGAAACAGGGTGCTGAGTTGCCCGATCACCTTCTTACAAAGGAAATCAAAAAGCTGGAAACGTACAAAAGGTATCGGGTCGCCGTAAAAGAAGGAAAAGTTGGCCATCTTGATGAAAAGGCTTCTAGGACACCTACTCGGAGAACCAGAAGAGGCAGTGCTGGAAGTGCATTAAGCATAGAGAGTCAAAGGAAGTTCCCCAAGAGGAACCCTCCTTCAAAGAGAATTGTTCCATCTAAGAAATCAACAAAATCAACATCCAAATCTGTGAAGAAACCACCTCGATCTTGGATTTCTCAGACTCATGAAAGGATTGTAAAAGCTGTCAAACAAGTCAGAAAGAAAGACGTGCTCAACAAGAAGTTGAATTTCTTTGCTGATCACATACAGCATCTGTATGACGAGAATGAAAAGATGAAAGGAGAAAGGAAGTTTATCCAGGAGTTCATGAAAAGTCATCGTCAAGAGGAACTGAACGAAATGATCAAAGGCTACACTAACAAATACCTTCAGGATATCGTTCCTAAAGTCACAAAGGAGCTGTTTACCAGACAACTATATCCGAATCTTATGCAGATAGCCAAGCAAACTATAAGATCAACACCTTTAATCGTCACAATCAATCCAACTGATCCTGTAGTTTTCTCGAACAATGAATTGGTGGCCAAGCTTGTCACACAAATGTCTACACGATCTGGGACATTTACTTCTGAGGAAGGAAAGCTGTTTCAAGCATTGCTGGACTACCAACTCAAAGAAGCATGTAGATTCGAAGCAGAAAAGTCTAAACGTCCTAGAGACGATGAAGACAAGGATTAGGATAAGCATGATAAAGCTAAACGTCAGAAGAAGTCTGGTGAATCATCTTCTATGTTACCTCATCTCCAACGGACTCCTACTCAACAAAGGTCTCCTCCTCGATCTTCTACAGATAAACCTCAGGACGATTCCGAGTTACCACCCCTGACTCAGAAAACCGGTGATTACTTTGAGTATACGGGTAGTGACGATGAAGAGGTCCTTGAGCCCATAAAACAACCCACCTCTCCCAAACAAGTGCAGAAACCAGAATCATCATCAAGGCCTTCTAAAAAGAAGAAGAAGACGACTCAACCTGAAGTCGTATCATGGCTAGATGACGATAAAACCGAAGAATTTGAATGGTTCTCCACACTTGTCAATCAAACTCCCTACCCTGAAGAAGGTAAGAGTTTGGTAGACGGTAATACATTGGAGCATGCAAAACTGTTGCAAGAAAAGTTCCAGGTGAAGAAGATGACGAAATCTGAGTTGAAGCGAATCAAGAATGAAGCATTCCAACTTTTAAAAGACAGCTCTGAAAGTGCCCTCGAGGTCGAATATCACCTTGACAACATTGCTCGAGCTATGTCCAACAACATGGATTGGCTCAACCTGGAAGCAAACATTGACTTCACAAAAAGGGAAAACCCTCCATACTACACCGATTGGACCAAACCTCTACCGACCATTGGCCAACTAGATGAACCACTGATTCCCTTCAGATATTTGATAAGGTTTTAAAAGGTACCATTTTGAGGGGTCGTTTAAGTCCTTATTTGATCACTTTTGTATCCGTTATTGCTTAATATCGTTCCTTTTCACTTTTTAGGTCTCGTGAAGGCAAAATGCTGGAATGGCACTTATTTGGACGAAAAGGCGCGAATATATGAAGAAAATGGCCAAAGTCGAAATCAAGACACTCACAGAAACCGGTAAAAGAAGTATATAAGCGCGGAAAAGCAGGTTTATTCACGGTAAGGTCGTAAAACGGAAGTGCTCTGGATTTTTCACTTTTCCTTGCTATAATTCGTTATTGCCTATGTTTTCACTAGTTTATTCCTGAATTTGCTGGGGAGTTTTACCATGGAAAATTTTGGAATAGTTTATAGACTTCCCTTAGTCACCAAGTAGATCAACCGGTTACCAGCCATCTCCAAACCAGGTTAGCCACATCATACCTCCCAAAAGGGAAAAACACTTCAGTTACAAACGAAGGTCCAACTCGGTTAGGTACAACAACCTGTATCGAGCTCGTTACAACAGTTCCACTATAAGCTGGAGCTCCCGTGAAAGTCTCGACAGAAAATTTTCAACCTTACGAAGTAAGAACT